>VZTB01005860.1:519315-543095 GCA_013397245.1 Thryothorus ludovicianus | reverse complement strand
GCACGGCCGGTTCGGCTCGGTTTCGGTTCGGCACGGCACAGCACGGTTCGGTAGAGCTCTCCGGGGCTCGGTGACGGCCCGGAGAGATAAACGGCTTGGCCGGCAGAGTCGGGCTGGCACCGCGGACTGTGCGTGGGTGACACTGTGAGTGTGACACGGGGTGTGTGACACTGTGACACTGGGTGTGTGACACGGCGCGGTACCGTGTGTACCACACTGTATTTGTGACACTGCCTGTGTGTGAGACACCTTGTGAGAGTTGCGTTGAGAGTGTGCAGGGCTTGTGAAGGTGTGAGTGTCCGTGTCGGGGACATCTACCTTTGTGTGTGGGTGTGCCACTGTGTTTGTGTGTGCGTGGTGACACCCTGAGGGGGTGCAGGGATGATCGTGCTGGGCTGTGTGTCTGTGTGTTGGGGTGTATCTGTGCAGTGGGAGGGTGCAGGGTCCGGGGTGTGTCTGTGTGTCCGTATTTACACACACGGCTCTGTGTCTCTGTGTGCCTGTGCGAACATCTCTGTGTGTCCTCATATATGCACGACAGCCACCCCACTCCTCACACCAAATCTGAACCTCCAAGGCCCAAATCGGTCCCAGCTGGGCAGCACCAGGTGATGCTGGGAGTGCAAGGACTGGGACTGGCGGTGACACTGATGGGGCTGAACCACGACCCCCACCCACAGCTCCCAGGGGTCCCCAGCCCCTGTGCTCAGCCCTTCCCAGGCATCCTCCTGCCTCAGACCTCCCTTCACCTGTCCCAGAGGCCGCCATCCTGCCTCCCTATTTTGGGCAGGTTTTTTAATGCTGTTTTACCAACACAACACACCTTTAATCAGGATAATTAAAGTGTGGCTGGCACTGAGCCGGCCCTTGGAACAGAAGTGCTCTTCTCTCTCCCCAGGCACTGTCATTTGAGGTAAGGACTGGCCCGTGTACTTTTTTGTGATGGTTCGAGGTGTCTCAAACCATCTCCAAAACCACCTCCTAGCCAACAATTTCCTTTTGCACCCCTGCAAGAAGGTGGCAGGGGAGATAAAAAAGGATGGGTGCAAGAGAAATATTTTACTCCTTTCAATTTAATAGCAACAACACCAACACCACCACAGCCAAAAAACCTGAAGCATGGAGTAATAGAGCTGGGAGACAGCC
Source organism: Thryothorus ludovicianus (assembly GCA_013397245.1). Taxonomy (NCBI): domain Eukaryota; kingdom Metazoa; phylum Chordata; class Aves; order Passeriformes; family Certhiidae; genus Thryothorus; species Thryothorus ludovicianus. The sequence continues at coordinate 541,949 of VZTB01005860.1, read as the reverse complement.
TGGGAACAAGCAAGCAATGGCCCCTCTCCAAATGGCAGCTGGCAACCTGGCACAGCACTCAGCTGCATTAGACACACGGCTCAGGGAAAGTGCCCATGGGAATGCAGGAGATACCCTGCATGACGGAGAGGATGGGCATGGAGAATGGATCCAGCATCCTCTCCTCCACAGCTGTGACCCAGTCCCCAGGGTGAGTATATTGATCTGAGGTTCTTCCATTCCCCTTCGCCATCACCACCTGTGCTCATGCCCTTGAAGACCTCTTCCTCCCTGGTGCAGGGATATCCCATTTTCCCATGTCCCACGGGGTGCCCTGAAGGCAAGGAATTCCCATTGAAATTGCTTTGGACTAATAAATACATAGGCAATGACATGAAATAGCAGGGGCCACCATGAGGGTGGCTCTGTGGTCAAATGTCTTCCTGGAGAGATGATGGATAAGAGGTCCCATCTCTCCTCTGCCTTTTCTGGAGAAGGAACAGACTGATTTTCCTGGGCATGGAATAGACACTGCCAGGTCCCTCCTGGTACCAGGAGCAGGGTGTTGTAGGGTTCAGCCCCCACATCTGTGCCACACACACCCAGGGCCAGCCACAAACACTGGGGGTTCATGCCAGCCCAGGTGCTGCAAATGACAAATGACACCTGGCAGCTGGATAGAGAATCACCCAGAGGGAACAGGGATATCACTGGCATTCCATTAGAGATCTTCACCCATGGATCTCAGCAATGAGAAGTGGGAAGACTTTTCAAAGACTCTTTGCAAATTTTCTGCCTGCTGGTATACATTGTCCCTGCTCCTCAGGGTTGCTTTGGGAGAGGCAGCCCCAAAAACCTCAAGACTCACCCATGGATCAAGGACAGGCTTTAAGCAGCATCATTTCTTCCAGCTGCCAGGTCAACAGGGGGTGGAAAGACTTGGTACAATCAAACAACTTTGCAAACCAAGATAAATTAATAAAAGGAGTAAGTACTTCTGAGCAAGCTGTTCCAGTTCTTCTGTGAGGAAGTGACGCCAGTCCAGACTCTGGCCCCTATATTTAGTAAAAATCTAAACCAGACATTGATAATATTATTAAAGACAGGAAGGAGTAAAAGAAGACGTAGCCGTGCTGGGATGACTGATCTATTTATGCGAGATGGCGGGAGGAGTGCTGTGAGAAAGGTGTCTGGGGTCAGGAGAGCTTCTGTGAGCCCTTCCCCTCCACCAGCAGAAGATGTCTAACACAGCAGGCTCAAGCAGTCCTAACCCAGTTTAACAAGAGGTACGGGAGGGAGAGGTGGTTAATGAAACACCGGCTGCTTCCCAGAATGGTGTGGAGGGGTATGGAATGAGAGCTCTTCTGCTGCCTCTGAGAATCACCTGGAAAGAAATGCTGGCCCGGGGACAGAGTGTTGGCTGGGCACTGCTCCATTTGCCCATGCAGAACGGGGAGGTGTTGAGTAAGATAAGAAACAAAGCGTGACCTTGCGTAGGCGATGCCTCTCCTGTCCTTGCTGAGGGCAGGGACTGAGTTGTTCCCTGCAGTGCCCACAGCAGCAGGGCTTGACTCTGGACTCTCCTTGTGTCACAGTGAGTGTGACAACCTGGTGTCCTTGTAGAGAGGGAAGCACTCACCAAAATAGGGGAGTCTGGAGGGAAAGGTGGCGATGTGGCAGCCGTGTGACAGCCTCTGGGCAGAGCCTGGGGGACAGGCAGAAGTCCCCAGCACACCTCCATGGGACCCCATGTGGGCAAGGGATGAAGATCTGGTGTACTTTGCTTGGTTATACTGTTCATCTCCCCCTGAAAGCAGAGGCTCTAACTTAAAAATCTTGATGTCTTAAAAATCCCAAGCACCTGAATCCCCACAGTGAGACCCTTTACAGAAAACCCACCTTACCCAGAGGGTGAAAATCTGACCAGCCTTGCTTCACCTGGGACCCCCACGAGGGGTCTGCCCAGCTCCCTTCTCTGCTGTGGGCATCAGAAAAATGCACCACAGTGGGGAGCTCTTACCAGAAGAAAAGGAGGATGATCCTTGCAGGAAGGGTGTGATTTCCCCCTTTGCATCCCTACAAGACTGGCTGGTGTCCCCTGGCGTGGAGGGTGAGTAGATCTGCCCAGCCATGAGTCACCATCCAGGAGGATAAGGGGATGCTGCTCTGCAGTACCCAGCGATGCACCAGCTTGGCTGTGGGTGACTTGACATCCAAAGGATAATTTTTTCAGCCTGAAATGATTTTTCACTGCTGTTGTCAAATCCTATCTAAAAATCATCAGATTAATTAGAAAACAAAAAATGACANGATAAGAGGTCCCATCTCTCCTCTGCCTTTTCTGGAGAAGGAACAGACTGATTTTCCTGGGCATGGAATAGACACTGCCAGGCCCCTCCTGGTACCAGGAGCAGGGTGTTGTAGGGTTCAGTCCCCACATCTGTGCCACACGCACCCTGGGCCAGCCACAAACACTGAGGGTTCATGCCAGCCCAGGTGCTGCAAATGACAAATGACACCTGGCAGCTGGATAGAGAATCACCCAGAGGGAACAGGGATATCACTGGCATTCCATTAGAGATCTTCACCCATGGATCTCAGCAATGAGAAGTGGGAATACTTTTCAAAGACTCTTTGCAAATTTTCTGCCTGCTGGTATACATTGTCCCTGCTCCTCAGGGTTGCTTTGGGAGAGGCAGCCCCAAAAACCTCAAGACTCCCCCATGGATCAAGGACAGGCTTTAAGCAGCATCATTTCTTCCAGCTGCCAGGTCAACAGGGGGTGGAAAGACTTGGTACAATCAAACAACTTTGCAAACCAAGATAAATTAATAAAAGGAGTAAGTACTTCTGAGCAAGCTGTTCCAGTTCTTCTGTGAGGAAGTGACGCCAGTCCAGACTCTGGCCCCTATATTTAGTAAAAATCTAAACCAGACATTGATAATATTATTAAAGACAGGAAGGAGTAAAAGAAGACGTAGCCGTGCTGGGATGACTGATCTATTTATGCGAGATGGCGGGAGGAGTGCTGTGAGAAAGGTGTCTGGGGTCAGGAGAGCTTCTGTGAGCCCTTCCCCTCCACCAGCAGAAGATGTCTAACACAGCAGGCTCAAGCAGTCCTAACCCAGTTTAACAAGAGGTACGGGAGGGAGAGGTGGTTAATGAAACACCGGCTGCTTCCCAGAATGGTGTGGAGGGGTATGGAATGAGAGCTCTTCTGCTGCCTCTGAGAATCACCTGGAAAGAAATGCTGGCCCGGGGACAGAGTGTTGGCTGGGCACTGCTCCATTTGCCCATGCAGAACGGGGAGGTGTTGAGTAAGATAAGAAACAAAGCGTGACCTTGCGTAGGCGATGTCTCTCCTGTCCTTGCTGAGGGCAGGGACTGAGTTGTTCCCTGCAGTGCCCACAGCAGCAGGGCTTGACTCTGGACTCTCCTTGTGTCACAGTGAGTGTGACAACCTGGTGTCCTTGTAGAGAGGGAAGCACTCACCAAAATAGGGGAGTCTGGAGGGAAAGGTGGCGATGTGGCAGCCGTGTGACAGCCTCTGGGCAGAGCCTGGGGGACAGGCAGAAGTCCCCAGCACACCTCCATGGGACCCCATGTGGGCAAGGGATGAAGATCTGGTGTACTTTGCTTGGTTATACTGTTCATCTCCCCCTGAAAGCAGAGGCTCTAACTTAAAAATCTTGATGTCTTAAAAATCCCAAGCACCTGAATCCCCACAGTGAGACCCTTTACAGAAAACCCACCTTACCCAGAGGGTGAAAATCTGACCAGCCTTGCTTCACCTGGGACCCCCACGAGGGGTCTGCCCAGCTCCCTTCTCTGCTGTGGGCATCAGAAAAATGCACCACAGTGGGGAGCTCTTACCAGAAGAAAAGGAGGATGATCCTTGCAGGAAGGGTGTGATTTCCCCCTTTGCATCCCTACAAGACTGGCTGGTGTCCCCTGGCGTGGAGGGTGAGTAGATCTGCCCAGCCATGAGTCACCATCCAGGAGGATAAGGGGATGCTGCTCTGCAGTACCCAGCGATGCACCAGCTTGGCTGTGGGTGACTTGACATCCAAAGGATAATTTTTTCAGCCTGAAATGATTTTTCACTGCTGTTGTCAAATCCTATCTAAAAATCATCAGATTAATTAGAAAACAAAAAATGACATTTTATGGGCTGTTAGTGCTGTAAGTGGACTAAGGCCTTATGGTATTTAGAGAATGTTTGGAAAACAACTGCAATATTTACATCTGGGAAAGTTACCAGGCCCAGGCAGAAGCTGCATTTCAAAACATTTTTGTTTAACGTACTCAGCCTTGGTGATGACAAATATTACTGCACATCATTACTCCAATTTTTCAGGGCATTAATACCTCATCCATTGCAAATCACATCTGCTGTAGACTTGGCAGTTTGGATGGCTTTTTATAGGTCCCCATTTGTTCTGAGTTTCTCTTTCAGTTTTGACTTTGAAACACTCAAGAAGTCAATGAAAGTCAGCAAGAGGTGACAGCAGTGGGAACAGGGGACTCTTGCCAGCCCACAGCCCAGGTGCAGAGTGATTGTGCATCAAGAGTTGCTCTGTTCACCACCTGGAGCTGGTGGGGACATCCAGCACTGGCTTGGTCTCTAGTCCTACCTTTACTTGTTGTGCCTGGCAGCTGAGGAGATGTCCATGAGGACGGTGCAGTTCCCATGTAGACATTTCTGCCCATCCACCTTCCAAAGCAGAGGCACATCCCTGTCCTGTGTCCTGCTTGTACAGACCACTAAGTCTGAAAATGGATTTCATTTGGTCCTCTTCATCCTTGCTGATGCTGATCACTGTCTCCCTGCTGTGCTTGCATCCCTGTGGAGCCTACATCTGCAACTCTGGATTCTGTGCAGCACGGTTGGATGTCCTTCACCAAGGCCCCAGGGGACTCATCCAACTGTTGATGGTTTCTTTTGGACCTTCTGGATACCTTGACATGTTATTGTAATAATGTCTTCCTCTTGGGGACTCTGTGAAAGTAGACAGAGTAAATAATTCAAAATGAGCAAATTATTTAAAGATTTTCATTTTTTTGTTGTTGTTGGTTTTTTGTTTGTTTGTTTGTTTGTCTCACATACATTGCCCATGAAGAAAATGAGAAATTCTCCAGTGTACTTGTTAGGTGCTATTCACAAGCCTCTTTGTAGAATAACTCAGCTTGTGCATGCTTTCAAAGCAAGCAGTCTGTCACCCAACCTTGAAGTTGCAATTTGATCATAGCTCAGCAAAACACACATTTCAAACCAAGCATCCCAGGGCAATGTCCAAAATCCACCCTGCATGCTTAGCCATATCCAAACACCAGTGTGTGGAGAGGGAAGCCTTGTCTCTGCCCTCCTGGCACTGCACAGATCCAAGCACAGACTTTGTGAACCCCTTTTTTTACAAGTGGTCACTGATTTGGGGGCTTCATTCAAGACATCAAAGCCGTGCCATAGGTACCTGAGGTTCAGTCTCCTTTGGGGTGGTGGTGGAGGAAAGTCAGCCTGAGTCTGAAAGTCTTTACAGCAAAACCTTCCCTTTGTTGCTGTGCATTTGGTTCTTCCACACTCCTGATGTCCATGAGGATATCTCCAGTGACCCTTTGCTTGAAGAGTTTCACCTTGTCATGCATGAGGGGCATCATCTGTTCCTCAAAAGGCAGAGCCAGTTCAAGGCTTGTCAGTGGCATTGGCCAAAGCAAGTGATGCTGTTCCAGGGCTGTCATTAAAATGAAGCTATTCAGTTTTGCCAGAGCCATCCCTGAAGCTGATTCCAGCAAGAAAGGTTGACAGGGAGCACACGCCTGCCTTGGAGACACGTAGAGGCAGCATGGCTTTCTTTTTATTTACAGAGCATCAGATTGCACATTCCCTAAGAGATCTGATTCATCCCTCTCAAACCCTAGAACAAATATTCCAAAATCAGTCTATGGCATGGGGACAGGCTTTGTTCAGTGCTTTGAAAGAGAGCAGGTAAAGTCATTACCCTCACTTTGCATAGCAAAAAATGATATGCATAAAGCTGCATAGAACAACCCTGCAAAGCTCAAAGGAAACAAATGGGCGACTTGCACCATGAATTTCAATGGGACTTTGTGCCGCCAGGATAATAGCCAGGGAGACAGTGAAATATTGCATGGAGAGACAGTGGGCAGTAAAAACATGCTCGACTTGCTAATGCAGTGGAATATCCCTCAATATCACACGGGGTGGGGGGAGATTGCAGAGCAATTGTGTGGGGACATGTGGATTAGCCTGGGAGATAATGGAGCACACATGGGCCCAGGACTGGAATTATTTGGGATGGTAGCTGCAGGGATCTTTTAAACACAGGGAATCGCCCTGTGGTTCCTTTCTGGAACTGCCCCTCTGGCTTGAAGAGCTATTTATCCAGCTTGCCTTGGAGGCAGAACCTGGTTTTCAGGGAGGTCTGCAGCCAATTTTTCACATGGGTTAACTACAGCCCTTGGCGCACCTGACCTGGGACAGAGATCTGTAGCCAAGTTTCTTATTATTATTCCCATCAAATGCCTTTACCCTGATCCCTGGCTGCCAAATGCAGCCTGACTGAGGTTCTCCCCTTTCTGTGGTCCCAAGCAGGGGAGACAAAGCAGAGTTTCAGAAGGGGCTGGCCCCAGGCTACAGCATCCCAGCAGCATCCCAGCTCCATAGGGATGGTGTCCCAAAGCACCTCTGCCTCCTGCGAGCTCCCTGCTCCCCCCATTGTCCTTGTGGGATGCCCTGTGGGCCATGGGCTCAGCAAAGTCTCTAAATATAGACTGAAGAAAATCATCCTCCTATTTGACACCCGGAGAAAAGGAGGTTTGTACGTAGCTGGATAACTCACACGAGGATGGAGTGGAGCGAATTAGCATCCTTTAAATTAAAGAGCTTTAAACAGCATCTTCTCCCCAAATTGCCACTATATCCATTTCAATAGTCACAGCAAACACTTTGCAAGTACACCCAGAGGAAGAGGAAGGAGGAGGGAGAAAACTAAGAAAGAGAGGACGGGTGATGCTGCAACGTGGTGGGGAGGGGGCCGGGAGAAACCCATTTGCACCGGGAGCAGCTGCGCTGTTACCAAGGAAAAGATGCTAAAGCCAGGAATTCCCTAAGGCATCCTAAACTTCTACAGATTGCTGATGGTGAAAGCAATAAATGAAAGGACACCTCTGAGTGAGCACTCATGTATTAAGCAGACTTGGGAGATTGTCCCCATGCAAAACAGAACGTGCCTTTCAAAACTGTATAACTCCACAGCAGATACAACAGGTGAGGGGTGCAAAATCTAGACAGGGAAATCTCATCAGGACCTTCAAGTGCATTTTCAAGATGTCTATGACAAGGAGAAATGGCAGTGCCTGAATGCCACCATGGAGGCTGGCTACTGGTCCCTGTGTGTGGCCACCTGCACTATTTAGGGTTATTTAAGGGTCATTTGTGTTTTTGGTCTAAGTGAGATGGGGAGAAAGGAGAGAATAGCTGAGATGTGTAGGTGAAGCTACAAGACAGGATTGGTTATGGCTCAGCTGTGGACATTTAAACACTTTGACTCTGAAAAGCAGAAAAAAATAAAGTTAAGATGGCTGAAAGCAGTGAACAAATTAGAAATTCAGATGGGAATCCAGCTATTCAATCCACCAAATCTGGGATTAATGACACCATCTTCTTCTCCTATTTTAAGGCTGACTGGAGATCCAGGAGGACATGAGCACTTTCAGGAAGGGAATGGAAATGGGCTTAGGATGAGTCATGTGGTGCATCTCCTTTCCCCAGGATTCCAGGAGCAGAGACCTTCAAATCCATCAGCTTCTATAGCTGGGCCCAGGCAGGCTGAGTGCATCCTTGAAATGAGAGTGTGGGGAGCAATTCTGCTCCATCCACACCAACCCAGCACCAGGACCCTGAAGGCAGCACTCTGCTTATGTCCCTTTTATTGACACGACATTCAGAATGGGGCAGCTGGGGCTGCTGACTCAGAGATCCCCAGGTAAGGAAGGAGCTGCTGGGAAGGCTCCAAAGCTGTGAGCAGATCCCACGATGAGCCCTGGCCGTGCAGTGACTGCAGCCATCCAAAATAGCATTTGTCTCCACTGAGACTCACAAGCCCCTTGGGAAGGGAAGGACCAGCTATTCAGCAGCGCCGTCAGATCCCAGGGGAATGTTTTGCTCAGAGAATGGGAGTTTGGAGGTTTTCTGCAGCTTCCCCTCCCAGTCTCAATTTACCTCACCAAATTAAAAGCAGTGTGGGCTGGAAACGACGTTAAAAGGAAAAAAGATGACAGAAAAATCACACTGAGCGTATTGTTCTGGATAAATAAGACACAGGCGTGTTGTGCAAGGTAGCTAAACCCAGCCCACAAATGGTCTTCTCCTGCCAGGAAGATGTGACAAAAATAATTACTTGGGCTATACATAATTATTGTGCTGCTTTGAGCAGCTGCCTGCCCTTGGCACAGTTAAGGGAGCCTTCCCCTGATACTGATAAGTGACATTAAACCATGAGCCCATTAAAGTCCTGACCTGCTGGATGGGCTGGAGTGTCCCCAGTGATGGTGCTGGGTGCCCACCTGTGTGTCTGCCCACACTGATGCAGGAGCACCCTGTGCCTGTTGCAGGAGAAATGCTCCCAGTTGCCATTCCCAGTTGCACCAGTGCCTGGAAGTTGGACCCCAGTGCAATCCTGTGTCAAGGTTTGCACTCAGGAGATGCTGGTTGTCACTGGCAGGGCCAGGTTGGCACCACAGATGCCAGTGATGGTCTGTGGTACTCATGGAAGGACCAAAGTTGGAAAACACAGAATTGGTTTGATGATAAAAAAAGGAAGGGAAAAGATAATAAAATAGGTTTTTTTCCTCCCTTGGGTGAAGAAAGCTTCAAATCCCTCCAGATTTGGTCCAGCTGCCAGAAAGAGACCTGTTCCACGGGTCACTTGGGGAAACCTCCACGGAATAAATTAAATGTTCTTCATTTAATTCTCTCAAAAGAGGAAATAAGAGTTTTACAACCAGCTGTCAAATGCTCGGCAGCTAAAATATCAACAAAGTATGACAGATGCAAGACTGAAAAAGCCTCTGAGGTTTCCTTTTATTGACTGGGAAGTCTCTGGTTTCTATCTTATTATCTTTCAAGCTAAACTGATATGAGCTGAACAATCAGGAAATTGAATAGCATCATTGGCAAAGACCATCCTTTCCCAAAATAGCTGACAGTGATGAATACCTGCTTCAGCATGGTGGGATCTAACAAAACAATGCTTGATCTTATCCCATACAACCATTTGGCCGGAGGTGATGGAGCACCAAACGTCCTGCATCTCCTTTATCTGGGAATAATCTAATGTCTGGGTCACGTGGAGCCGGGTTGCAGATTGATAATCGCATACTTGAAGATCACAGGCTATGAAAATTATTGCTGTGCTGGCTGGAATAAATTATGCAAAGCAATGCGTTATCTGGAAGGCTGCAACGCACAGGCACACGCGCACACGCACACTTCGGTGATCTATCGCTCTCCATGCAGATGTTCTGCTGCAAAGACATTTTAATTAATACATTGAAAATACGTTTCCTGCCTTGTCTGAGCCGGAGATGAGCAGGGAAATGATGCTGAGTGGGGTAAAGCCCCCACTGCAAAAGAAATCGAGAAGGGAGACGCAGTGATTCAAAACCAGTCAGAACTCAGAGGTGTCTGAACTGGGGCCCAGTCGTGCATTGAGCAGGTGTTGGCAGCAGGGTGAGATGCAGGAACTGAAGATGCTCTCCTGAAGACATTGTGGCACAACTCCATCTTTACTTTCCCTCTTCCTCCTACTGATGACATCCCTGCACCCACTCCCCGTCCTTGGCATTCCCACTGCCTTCGTGTGCATCACCAGGGATGACCGAGGTGAAGGCTCAGTGAGTCACTGTTCAAAGCAGAAACCAAACCCAATGTATGAAAAGGTGACTCTTCCAGAAGGGCCACTGAAATGAAAAGGCCCACTCAAGACACCAACCACATCAGCAACATTTGGATACAAACATCTTTCCAGACAGAGAAATAATCTGAAAAAGCAGTTTCCATCCTTTGGGACAAACCAAAAGGGTGAGACATCTGCCCTACTTATGAGAAGAATTTTTGCCTTTCTTGCTCTTCTTCTTTTATTTTTTATTTTTACTGACTGTCCTGCCTCACCTCTGAGACTCTCCCACACAGACCAGCCAAAGATCTCAGTGGCAGCAATAAAAAGAGGAGAAATTTGCCCAGCTGTCCCCACTGCCCACCCCAGGTGGCACATTCACCAGGACACAATTCAGGAAGCATGTCCTGCCCAGCCCACAGCTGATTTGGCCTCAGTGGGGGTGACACAACCACGTGACATGTTCTTCTCCATCATGTTCCATCAGAACTCAAGGATAGCAATCACCAAAACCCCTGTCTGAATCTAATCAGCATGGAGGGCTCCTGCCTCAAGCAGGGAAAGCCCCAAATATACTCCCTGGAGAAGAAAGATGTGAAATTAGCCTTGCCAGGCTAGGGAGTGCTTTTAAAGTGCAGCAGAAGTGTTTGAGAGATACGTCTGCTCTCCACAGGAGCTTCTCCCCATCCTTGGGATTTAAGCCTGTTAATAGTGGAGTATGAAGATATTATCTGTTTGTATTGTACATTTTATCATAAACAGTCCCCAAAGTGATTTGTTATCATTTCCTCTGAAAGCTGCTGAAACACAGGCCCTGGTGGGAAGCAGCAGCAGCAGAGCAGCCACCACCGTGCTTATAGAGGAGTGGAAGGGGGAATTTGGACAAAGAAAACCACATCCTTGGTTTCTCAGATCCTCACAAACCAACAGGGATGTGGGATTTTTGGTCCTACCCAAAAGATCTGTGTACTAAACAGTCCACTCTATCTGTGGGATGGTAGAGAGGTGGGATGACAGAGCAAACTCTGACCTTGGCCAGGCTGGGACACTGCTCCTGGGAAAAGGAGTGGCTCCAGCCTCAAATCCAACCCACTCCTTGCTGCTCCACACTGGACACAAGTTCCCCTCAGAGAACACAGCCTGTGTTCACCTCAGCTGCCAGGCCTGAGCCACCATCCCTGGTCCTCAGTCAAGAACACATGGAAATGCATTTCTCCTGCCCTCCTTTTGGATAGATCTTCACAGAGCAAAACCTGGGATTATTTCTGTAACCTCTGCTCAAAAACTGTCTGACTCACCAATATTAGAGCATGGACAAGGGGAAGGCAGCATTAGAAGGAAAGGTGGAGAAATGAAAGGTGGAGGGGCAGGGGGGTGGGAGGAGATAAGGAATGCAACTGGAAGTAGAAAAGCAAAGGGAAGATTTATACTCCATGAGCAACAGCCAGGAAGGGTGGGAGAGGGAGAGACTTGTAGCCACACTGGTGTCACAGGATGCATGCTGGGTCTCTCATCAAGGACTTCTGTCTCTGCAGAAGTTGCAGATGAGATCCCTGCAGCTGAGAACATCCTCCAACAACCACGTGACCACCCCACCCACTGGGGTCCAGAGACCCTGGCTGCAGGATTAACCTGGCTGTCCTGACCTCTCCCTTTGTGTGGGGATGCCAGGAGCCACTGGCCAGCTGCACTAAAGGTCTGGTCCTGTTCCATGCCACTGTCCCAGCAGGAGGAATGGCAGGAGATGGTCCCAGAACCCCCTGTGCACACCACAGCAGTGTCCAGCACAGGCACCCAGAGCTCCAGAAGCATCGTGGAGCATGCAGCTCCATGCTGGGAATATCAGTGGAGCCACAAAGAGATTTCACTCGCAGCTACGTCGTCGCTTGATTGACACCCAGTAATAAAGAGATTTGCCACATAATTACTGTGCACTTGGGATGCAGCACCAGGGATTATTTTAGCCCAGTGACAGCCTTAAACGGTAGTTAAAGTATATGTTTATATTAATGCCATTAGTTATTTTTGTGTCTTTTACACAAAAGGCTTTTCCTCGAAATGGCAATGCAGTAAACAACAGCTCAGGTATCTCCCAGAGACATCTCTACCCTTAATTTCTGATGAACTGTTGAAGCACACAGGAGGGGAAGGATCTGAACTGAGATTCAATGAGCAGCACCTTGACTTTCACTGGTGCCAGGAGCCTCTCACCTCTCAGCACTACAGGGTAAGTGCAGGAGCCTGAAACAAAATCTCTTCCATACTCAGTGTCCAGCTGTGGCAGCAAGGAATTGCCACATGTGACACAGTGCCAGTGGCTGAGGCCTGACCTCTGTTAGCACACCTAAACTGGGTACAGTCATATTCAGGTATCTATTCCAGCTGTGCCACAAAAGATGATAATCTAGACTTATAACAAATGAGAGAAGGAGCATTTACTGGTAGGGAATAACAATAATAAATGATGGGTTTTATTAAGAAATATTACCTAGAAAGTTTATTTCTATTTAAGGGCCTCCAACAGCCAGCAAAGTAATAAAAAGGAAAAAGAATATGGGAAGGGGAAAATTAGAAAAACAAATGTGATCAAATCAAAACACACGCCTATACATGCCTTAAGACAATAATATCTACATGTCATAGTTGTGTTTGTGTTCTTCTGCAATAAAAGAAAGGCCACATTTCATAAACTGATACAAATTATCCTGGAATCAAAATGAAAATGGGTACAAAAGAGGTGGTGAAATATTATCAGTCAGTAATGGGAACACAGGTCCTTCCATCACTGTCACCATGAATTGTGATGCCAGTGAATGCACAGAGCCTGGTACAGCTCCTGTGTGCCATGGGGGTCACACACTCCCTGGGAATATTCCTCTTTCATTTGACTTACATCCACATTTTGCTGTGATGCTGAGATGGACACAACAGGCCCGTCCTGGGGCTGGGTTGTATCTCTGCAATGTGGTCACCCACCATTAACTACGTGACTCAGGCATTTTTCCCGAGCTGCTGCTCAGTTCCCAGCTGGTAGCAGAAGTTCTCCTCATCTGCCCTTATGTGAGTGACCTTGCACTGCTGGCACTCTTGGATTTAATCACTTCTGCTCATGTCGAGATCACCCAGGTCTTCTGGTATGACATTATGTGCCTCTGTATTGAGGATATTTCACAGCATTGCATCTCTGGAGCATTTCATTAGCATAAGACTAATTTTTATACCAAGGTCATTAATTAAAACATTAAATGATGAAAACATTGGCATTCCTGAAACATGCCCTTGAGAAACTTGGTCAGCCCTTTGCTTAGTGCTTCCCTGCTCCTAATTTCTCCCACCTTTTATCCCAATAATTCCCACCTCCTCTGGTTTAATTAATAGGACAAGAGGTAGGTGATGTAGCCAGGCTGTGAAACTGCCCAGGAAGTTTTGGGGTAATGATGGGATAAAGGACACAGCTTGCAAAGGTGACCCAGCCCTGAAGTGTGCACCTCAGCAGCCTTGTCTCTGAGGGAGGAGGGAACCACACAGGGGCTCTTAGGGGCAGACTGAGGCCCTCTGAGGTGACAGTGACAGCCTGCTGCTGGTCACTGCCTTCTCAGGGGGTAGAAGCAATGCAGACATTTAAAGATCTCTATCTGAATTTAGTTACAAAACACCCCAAAACCTCCTCTTTACATACATCCTTCCACAGTGATGCCTGCACTCCTTAGCAGGAATCTCAGCCCACTCCTGGAGCACCACAAACCTGTCCCAGCAGATCTTGCCATGGAAAGGAACAGCAGTACAGCATTGCCACATCCCAGAGGGATGTCACTGTTAGCACTCACTGCTTGTGACCAAAGTCACTCTGTGTGTGTGTGTAAAAAACCAGGAGGCCTGCAGAGAGGACACTGAAGTGCAAGGGACAAGAAGGAGAAGGTCTCCAACAGGTGCAGGATGCCACAGTATCCACAAGGAGCCATTCTGGAGCTCAGCCCATCAGAAGGTCAGTGCACACATCCTCATGGCCCAAAGACTTTTTAACTCTTCTCTCCAGCTGAGTGGCAGGCAAGAAGTAACCTCAGTGATTGCATTTCTTTGTATGACCCCATCTAAAACTTTCTGCATCAGATAAACAACTCCCAAGGGTCAATTAACATGTCTTGAGATGATTAGAGTCTGACACTGATGAAACCCAGCAGTAATTAGCAAATTAAAAAAAAAAAACAACCCTTTTGATTAGTACTCAGCATAATTCCCTCCAATTATTCAAAGTTCATGACTACAGGGGGTGGAATATCTCCAGGAATATTTATTTATATCCCTATTTTTTTCCAATCAACTTTGTGAATCTAGTTAATCATCAGCACTTGAACTTGTTAACTTGGAGAGTTTCAGAGCTGTCACTCTGTCTGATTGCTGGAGACAGCCCGGGGAAGAGTTTGGGGAGCAGAGAGAATCCAAATACCTGTCTCAGGCAAAGATAAAAAAAAACAAAAACAAAAACAAGAAGAAAGAAAAAACTCCAACTGAGTGCAGCAGCAGAGAAAATAAAAATACAGTGTTTTCCCTCTCTTTGTTTCGAGTCACAGCTTGGTGCTGGCATGTTTTGCATTAGCCTGTCAGACGGTGCTTTGCAAAGGCAATACATTTCCTTCTGCACACGGACAAAATCCTCTCCGAAGGGATGCTCCTGCCTGCAAAGCTCAAATATCTGGGCAGGAGCAGCCCAGGCTGCCAAGCTTCCCTGAAAATGTGCTCCATGGTAATGCAGGCAAAGAATGGCCTTAAGCTATGAAGCTCCTTGTCTGCAGGTGCAGTAAAGCAGCTCCCCAGCCAGCCCCCCGCCGCGGCTGGGGCAGGGCTGGCCTGCCCACCATTCACGGGAAGGGCAAGTCACAAAAAAGCTGGAATTGCTCTGGAAGTCGCTGTTGCCTGCAGGGAAGCTTTGCTAAAGCATTTCATGCCTGTCTTCAGATGGTATGAGAACAGTTTTCCTGCCCTAAATCCTCCCACATCCTTTCCAGCAGCAGGGAAGGGACCGGGAACCATGAAACCGCTCCTTCACTATCCCTGCCCAAAGAGAGGTCACTGCTCCAGTGACCAGCTCCTGGCTGAACAGCATTCCCACACTGCTGTCAGAGGGGGGATGTGTGATCCCATCCCACAGCCCCATCTGCTCCAGAGCTACTGCTGTGTCCTTGCTCTCAGAGATGGCTGCAGACCTGTGGATGAAGAGGGAGTTGGAGATGCCAGCTCTTGGAAGGATCACAGTGGTCGGAGCACCACGAGGCTTCATCAGGAAACTGCTCTGGTGGAGTCAGATAAAAGCTACACTTTGCAGAGAGGACAGGCACTCCTCTCCTCTCCCTTGCCTCCCACCAGCCACAGTTTGGGCGGACACTGTCCACCCTGGTGGCCTGCAGGGACTGCTCTTGATCTACATGGACAAGTGCCAGGGGCATGGGGAAGTGGCCACATGGAAAGTGGGCTTGTCAGGCTCTGAGCTGCAACTCCTTCACCCTCTGCTTCATTAAAAACTTCTCTGCCTGGCTGAGCCCTGAGGGATGGAGAAGTCTAGTCCTAGATAGGAAGACATACACTTAAACCTTTCAAAGCCATTTTTCATTGGACTTTTCTATATTCATCACTGCAGACTAACAGAGATTTTCTCTCTAGTTTAGATGATATTTTTTTAATTTAATCCTATCCAGAGAGAGCCCTCTAGGGAGCTCCTAACCCTGCTTTAATAACATGCTCATTAGCGAGGTTATTCAGGGAGTGGTTTCTATTTGACACTCCAGCATCTTTCCAATTAATGTTGCTTTAAAACAAGCAAACCTTAAAAAAGAGAGAATATCAAACAGCTCAGAGTCAGCACTGCAGGAAGCCAGCAATTTCCTCTGGATTTTCATCTCCCTCCTTTCCAAAACTTGGTTCTTAGTATCGCAGCCATTTGATGAGACAGAAGTAAATTAAAAGACTACAAGGCCATCTCTGAAGCTCAGGGATGTCAAACCCGAAGCCACAACACCGAGTGGGACAACAAGGGTGGTTTTTTTGAGCTGGATTAGATCCAGCATGATGCATTCTCTGGGCCATGCAAATGCAAGGTTGTACCAATGCCCACAGGCACTCCCATGGACCAAGGGACAGCTGAGTGACATTCCTGCCATCTCTACAACTGTAAATCCCTCCATCAGTTCAACATCTCCCAGCACAGGAGGTCTTTCCCTGGGTCCCTCACTTGAGGCTCCCAAAGGGAGGTCACTGTTCCCCTGACCAGTGCTCCTGGCTGAATGTGGGACCAGCATCCCCACACTGCTGGGATGGGGGTGGATGTGCAACCCCATCCCACAGCTCCTGCAGAAGGTGAAGCATTACACTATCAGGACATGAGTTACTGAAAACCATTAAAAACATGCTCAATTTGCCCAAGATAAGCAGGACTGAAGCACTTCCTCCACTGCCCACCAGTTCCCCTACTGCAGTTAACAGGATCTATTAATTTCATTTTAGGTGTAGAAAATTGAAATCTGGGTCGGAAGCGTGGAAAGCAGAGGCACACAAGGTACACAGCCACTGCAAAGAAACACCACCCCTGGCAAGGCAGCAGCTACAAAGGCAGCAGGACAGGGACAAATTCTGCACTGTTGGAGGGCCAGCACCAGTCCAGTGGCCAAAGAGAACTGCAGCAGTTTGTACCCAGCTGAGCTTGGCCCCAGAGGGCTGAGAGCAAGTACTGCTTGAGCCAGGAATGAAACAAAAGTGGTGAAACAGCAAGAAAAAAGTGTTCAGAGCCTGTGAGTTCCTAGAGCTGGTAACAATACTGAGAGTTGTTACCCTTGGTGTTGTCCTCAGGTCATTTCCCCCTAACTGAAGACAAAAGTGCTTGGACACAATTTTTTTTACCTGGACAGAAGTGTATAACTCTGTTGCCTGCTCCAGCTCACCTTGCACACCTTGCTGCCTGTGATGCAGGGAATGTCAGCCTTTCCTGGTTGTGGGAACAGATAAACTCTGAGTAAGCCTGCTGGCATCCTCCGCTCTCTATTATCACAAGTCCCCCTCAGGCTCTTCTCTTTGCCTTCCCCAGTCTTACACAGAATTTTGGCTCTTTCCTTGTTAATTAAATGACAGCCGTCTGCAGCCAGAGCTTGAATTACACCTGCCTAAAGCGATCAGCAGTGATTGGAATTGTCGTATCATTTTGATTGCAAAGATTCCCACACAAGTCAAAACAAGCAGGGAGTGCAGGCATATGCTGAGAGCTCTCACAAAGCCGACACGACTTCCTTTCTGCTCACACACACCCCAGGCCTGTCCCAAGCTCTTCTCTGCAAGAGTTTAAGAGCAAGGCTGAGCAGAGTGCTTTTTTTTTCCCTTGGGCTTCAGCTCCCTGCAATGGTTTGCAGTGGGAGCAGATGATGCTGCTGCTGGCCAGAGCTGTTTGTGGGACCCGAGGTAGTGCTAGAGATGAGGCACAGCCCACGTACATCCTGCTCTGCTGTTTCAGGATTATTTCTCCACATCAGGCTTGCAGCAGTTGATGTTTCCCTGGCTTGTTTTATGGCTGTGGTGAAAGAAGAAAAGCCAATGAAAGGGATATAACTGAAATAGGGCAACTTAGAAGCAGGCACATAAAGATGAAAGAGTACAGATCAGTGAGGCTCTATGGAAGCTCTCCCCAGCAAGCATCGTGCCAGGATTTCCCCAGGGATTGTCCACTCCTCTCCACACTGCACTGCGGTGCAAACACCAGCCCTCCTCTGCAGTTGTTCTCCACTCCCCCATAAAGTCTTGACCATACACACAACAAATGGGATGCCCAAGACTTCCCACTACATCAGGAGAAGTCTGTCCCAGAGCTCATGGGAGGTTGTGATGGCTGGGAGTGCTGGGAGAGGACTTGTGAGTAGCTTGGGGAGAGGAGGGTCAGGCATCAACTGAACCCCTGATCTCCTATTCCTATCAGCTCTCACATTGAACCAGGCACATGTAAAATGTTTTCAGTAAATATCAAAGCAGCCAGTAAATGGACAATCCAAGAATTCAAAATCGTTGGTGAAATTGGGCTGAATTTGGGAAAACTGCAATGAAAATTCCTGGGGGAAGAAGGCAGAAGAAAGATGTTGCCCTCTATAAATGAAATTTCTAACTGTGGTTTCAAAGGACAGTTTTCTTTAAGACTAATCTCATTTTTAAAGTGAAGCAGAGAGAAGGCAGGAAAAGTGTGTGTCAGGTCAAATAACCTAAAGCAAAATATTTCAGTTCAGGTCTGGAGAGACAGCTGGGGTCCCCAGCTGAAAGACGAAGCATGGGGAAACTGAAACAAATTTCTTCCCCCTGATTTATTGGATGAGATACCAGCCAAAAGCCCTCTGACTTGCCAGCTCTGCCCTCCAGCCCAGGGCCGTGGCAGGGGCACCCACAGGACACCGCTGGGGGAACAACTCCCTCCTGCTCAATCCCGCTCAGGAATTGCGGTGCCCCTTTCTGTTGCTACAGAAACAGCCGTGATGTCATCCCCGCAGATGAGGAGGTAGCGCAGGAGCTCCCGGGAAGGGCAGAGAGGTCACCCAGGACTGTGTCCTCCCTGTGCCAAACCCCAGGCACTCTGTCCCCGGGCATGCAAAGGTGTGCCAGGGAGCACAAGAGCTGCAGGAGAAGAGGTGAACAGATTCGTGTCCTCGGGAAGCACATTTTAAGCATTTTAAGTACTGAAAACTCACATTTTTTTGGAGGTGTGGAATATGTATTGGTTTGGAGCAATAATGACATCCAGTGGCTGGTTAGCTTAGCTCTCAAGGGGAATTGTGTATGAGCATCCCCAGTCCTGTTGCTCAAGGGTGTTAGAGAGGGGCAGGCTGGAGCAGACGGGGCTGTTTGCAGCTCACTCCATGCTCCTCTTGCACCTGGAAGGAGCAGCACTAAGATGAGCACTACAGCAGCTAAAGAACCTGCTCCCAGGACATGCTCCTGCTGCATCCTCCCCAGCAAGCCCCAAGCCTGCTCCTTTTGAAGTTAAGTCTCTTGGTTTCAGGGAAAGAGCAGAATGAGAGCCAAGAACTCTGCTGCTTCTGGGCTTGCTGGAGAGGCACGTACGGTGAACACCAACCTACAGCAGCCAGTCAGCAGCATGGGCACTGAATGCTGACATGGTTTGTGGAATTGAGTGACAAGAGCTGAGACATTTGATGCCCAACTGAGCAATTTCTGTGCCCAGGGAAACCAAGGAACCCTGAAACACTGGGACACTGGGACAGGTTACACAGGCCACAGGATGCCAACACCGTGCAACTTCATTGGATGTCACTGTGCCCATGGCAAGGGTGACACTGGCTGCTGTGCTCCACAGTTTTCTCAGCAATTGCCATGAAAGAGGTTCCCAGGCACCATGGGGAAGGGGCCAAGGCCTGGGGGACATCACAGCCTCTGCATAGGGGAAACACTTTTGTCTGCATGGTGGGCAGGAGCACATTTCGTTGGTGTCAGGCAGACGGTCTGGAGTCAGGATCTCTTCCTAGCCCTGCTGTCCCTCCTTCAGTCCCAGCCAAGGCTGTGTGTGTGGCATTTGGAGAAGCAGAGGCTGGACATCCTCTTGGCAGACCTGTTCCTGCAAGGTCAGGCTCCCAAGCAGGCACAAAGCCAACCTTAACAAAACAAGTGTCATCTCAGGGCCTTCAGCAAGATGCAGACCTGTGTCCCTGTTGCCCAAACCAGGGACTGGGACAGCACAATTTGGGGATCTGAGGCATAGAATATTAGCAGATCTTCATGGGATTAAATGAGACTCAGCACCTGGGGGGTGGTTTCATCACATTCCCTAATGACAGCAAAGGCAGGAGAATGATTTATTTGAAGCCAGAGCCCAGTCATTGGGTTTTTAAGGTCTCTGAACGCATCCCTTGCAAAAAGCCAGGTCGGCAAAGCCTGTCAGGAGTGGTTTCTCTGTTCATCCCTGCCAATGATTACTGGGTCAGGCAGAGGTTTCACTCCGGAGCTGATGGCTTTACATGCATGGATGTCCCCAGTTCGCCTCAAGGCTCCAGCAGCAAAGGCAGCTCAGCTCACGTGCGCCTGCCCAGACCCCAACCAAGCCACTGAGACGTGAAGGATGCAGTTACGCAAGCGGAGAGTGAGCTCCAGTGCCTCTGCCCCTGAAGCTCAAAAATGGGCTGAGCTGGCAGAGGGGCTGGCACAGCATCCCCCCACATCCCTGCCAGAGCAGACAGGATGAATGGGATCAATCAGGTCCCAGGAACCTCTCAGCCCTTGGCAGCAGCCTTAAAGCTCTCCCTCACATGTGCTAAGAGTGTGAGGTTTGCCCCACATCTGCTTCTCATCTGTAACTGCATCTCAGGGAGAGCCACCCTTGTCCTGGATGAGCAGATGGAGCCATTCATCTCTGAGGAACCTGGGAGGATGCTAAAGTCAATTAAGCCAGGGTACTAATTACAGAGGGTCAATAGACATCTCTCACCACCCTAGAAGATGTGCAAAGACCCATGAATAATCACGGACACAGAAGATTAGTTGATTTGAGGGATCATCTCTTTACAAAACCACTTTATCAGTAAGGCCATCACCTGATAGAATGATCTGTGCTCTCTGCAGTGACATTTTCCCAGCATGGATTGCACCGGATTTCTATCACAGCCTAGTAAGCTCACAAACACCTTCATTTCAGTGCTGTGAGGGCCTTGCTCACACTCCTCACTCCTTGGAGAAGATTACTGCATGTGCCCAACACCAAACACAGCTGCAGGAGGAAAGTGCCTTGTGGTATTGCTGTTAGCAGGGCAAGTGCTTGCTTTAACAGCTGTATGGGCCTCAAAACTGCCTCTCCCCAGCTCCCAGGGGAAAGGGACTTTGCCAACACAGTGCTTCTCTGTGGGATGTTTCACCCAGGTCATGAATGAACAGGCTTCTTCTTTTCTCCTTTTCAAATTAACAGCAAATGCTCCAAGTCACATCTGCATGGGACATGCACTCCAGAGTCCACCGTGTCTCTCTCCTGCTGTTTCTGACAGGCCACCACTGTCTCAGCGGTGCCAGGAGAGGAGAAGCCCTGAGGCTCTCCCCTTGAAGTGCTTCTGTGACAGGGAATCCTCTGCTGAAGTGAGGGAGAGATCAGCCACAGCTGGTCCAGGTGTTGCCTTGGCCAATGGTCTGGATGGGATGTCCTTGCCTTTGCAGAGCCTGGCCTCAGGAGCCTGGTGGTCTCAGCCACCTCTTCTTGGCCAGCTGCTGGTCCACAGAGAGTGGAAAGCAATCCAGGACACCTGTGCAGGTTTCTAAAGCAAGGAGCAGAAGAAAGAGATTGTTGCACAAATGCAGGAAAACTCCTCAAATGTTTGGTAAGGATTTTTTTCTGAGGGAGACATGAGGGACAGCTAGCCTTTGGGAGAGCAGGGAAACAGAACACAGGTCTGGTTTCCCTGCTTTCATTTCAGAATCACAGAAATGATGGAGTTGGAAGGATCTCACAAGGATAATCAAGTCCAGCTCCTAAGTGAATAGCCCATATAGGGATCAAACTCCTTGGTGCTATTAGCACCATACTCTCACCAATGGAGCTAATTTCATTGTTGTTGCTCATTTCTGTTCTGGGGTGAAAGGAAAAAAGGGAAAAGAAATGGAAAGGAAGGGTGACAAGGGAGGGGAAAATAAAAAATGAAAAGAAAGACAAAGAAAAGGGAAAGGGGGAAAGGAAAGGAAAGAAAAGGAAAGAAAAAGAGAAGCTATTCCAAACCCAAAGGACTCTTCCAGGCCAACATTTAATAGGTTTTCTCCTGTTATATTAGCACTAGACAATCAAACTGTTCAGCACAAGGTTATTTCCCTCAGGGATAAAGCAGTGACCTGGTGAATGCTTAAGAAGATCTAACAGACACATTGCTGTGTTCCTGAAGGCTGAGGGATCACCAACAGCTCCTGCTGGTCTCTGATGGCCTTGTGCTGCCAGGCGTGATGGGTTTGGAATGAGACAAACTGGATGTCTCATCTGAGGGAAGTCATCCCAAGCTCTGCCTTTTGTCCCAGGGAGGAAGGGACCCCATTCCCTGGCCAGCCTCAGACATGTGGCAGTTCTGTCCCAGCTCACCTGTGCAGACACGTGGCTCTGCTGGGCTTCCCAAGGCGCTCTTGCCAGCTGCCATTGAACAGCTGCCACTTGGCCCCCTGAGACATTTCCTCATGCCGGCATTCAATCCTCCACCGCCTCACAAAATGTGGGAACAGATTCACATCCTGCCCCCAGCATCCGCCAGTTACTGCCACGGCCCCTCCTGCCCGCTCTGGGGACACGTGTGCTGTGCACTGAGTGACCTGCTGCCCACTGCCACTGCGGGGCCCAAGCCCCAGCCAGTCTCACTGCTGAAAACTGGGTTTCAGTTATGTAAATGGGATTTTATTCTTTTTTTTTCTCGCAGCTCATGGCCACAAGGTACAGTTTTGTCAGTCACTAATTAAGCAAAATCATGTATTTCCTTCCTTCAGGCACGGCTCCTTACACCCTTATATCTTAGCCTCTACTTTCCTCTACATATTTAATTTCCTTCATCTTTTGTCCTGTAACTCCTCTCTGCAATTTCCTATGCTGGTCCCTTATTGACATGCCCCAGTCTGGGATTCCTCTGTGGTGTCCCCTGGGCTGGACAATGCAAACCATCCTGGATCTTATATACAAAACCTCCAAATGGTACATCATCTTTTCCTTCCTTCCTTCCTTCCTTCCTTCCTTCCTTCCTTCCTTCCTTC
>VZTB01005860.1:501923-519132 GCA_013397245.1 Thryothorus ludovicianus | reverse complement strand
CACAGTCCTAGCCTTTCTTTTTCCCCTCAACCTAACTGCAGCCTTAAATAAAGCCTGAGCCTTACACAAGGTCCTCTACCCTCCCTTAGTTTAGAACTTCTCACAACAAGGTTTCCCACAATTTCTTTTGACAGCTGCTTTCCAGTACTTCTCCTCTCCTCTCCTCTCCTCTCCTCTCCTCTCCTTTCTCATACCTCATTTCCTCTGAGTGCTCTGATTTCAACCCACCATTTCTATCATATGCTCTCTCACTACATCTCATTTTAGGCCTCTAGTTTACCAGGATGGAGTTATATTACAAACACTAGAAATGTCCATGTAGTTGACGCTCTGGGGCTCAGAGACAGGGGTTTAACTCCCCTCCCTGACACACTCTGTTTGTACAGTAAGGTGCTTGGATATGACAGCAGTGAGACCCATTGAAAATCCCTCTGAGGCTTTTTTATGGAGGATGGTAAAGAGCGTTTGAACATCCAGTCCCTACAGGTGCAGAGTTGCTCAATCTCACTTTTCCTAGTCCATGTGACTCTTCTGTGGAGTTTAGAAACCTCAATATCTCCCCAGCCTAGCACTGCTCTGTTGCTAGCATAAATCCCAGCTCCCCTGTGCTGCAGCAAGCCCTTTAGAGCTCTTTTAAATGACATTACCTTTTCTTTGTATATTTTTGATCCAAAGCACAGGAAAAAGCTAACAGAGGGAAATCAGCATTTTAACTTGGTGATGTGGCATTTCATAAGCAAGTCAGCTTATACATGGGTTTGGATGATACAAAAATTGGCTGGTGGGAAGAATATTTACAGGAGTATTTTCCCAGCTTTGGAATTAGAGAAAATAATCCTACTAAATTAAACAAAAGTGATAATAATATAAGAGAGTGCTTCTTAAATACAACAGCATCCTTCCTTGCCAGCAACATAGAACTCAATGTTTTCAACACATGTATAATGCATTTTTAATGTAAACAGCATGAGGCAAAATTCCAGCATAGGATGTGAAATAGAAAGAGAAATTGTTCAGGAAGGGAGTTGGGGAAATTGCTAACGTTGCACACAGAATGAAACTTTCTCTAAATCCCAAGCTCTGTCTGCGGAGCATTACAGCATCAATACTATTATCGCTGCACACCATGGGCCGCTTATTGCTTTTAATTATGTTAACAAAAGAAAGGATCCTTTCTGGCCGAACTGGATGGACAATGTTAAGCCATGCTGGCAAAGCTGGATAAACCTCATTAAGGAGAATTTGGCACAGGGAGAGATAAGGCTGCACACTCACCAAGTTGAGGATACTTCAAAGGGAAAAAAGGCTTTTGATAACGGATTTCTCGGGAGTCACAACATGACTGGGCACCTTACTCCAACTCCTACAGAGGAGGGGAGGTCTTCCTTGGAAAAGCTCGCCCTGCCACCTCCACAGCCACATGATGTGATGGTGCTGCATCACAACCACATTGTGGGGTGACAAGACTCTGCCCCGCTGTTTTAGTGCCCCTGAAACCACCGAGCGTGCAGTGAAAGGACCGTGGCCCCAGAAATGCACAAAATGGGATGGCAGATCCCTGCAGATCTGCTGCATCCAGTGGCTCCTAGGCTGTATGGACAGCTGGGCTGCACGTTCTCCTGTGTTTGTTCCATTTTGTTTGCACGGAAGACACAGTGAGGGATGAAGGAGCAGGGTTATTATGCATGCAGACAAGAGTGATCAGGGAGGGATGGCAAGGACACTTTGGGGACAAGGCTAGAATTCAAAATGATTTAGACAAGTTGGATGAAACGGCCCCAAATACTGAGGTGAAATGCAAATGGGGGACAATAGCCAGGCACTGCATTTCAGCAGGAGGCACAAACTGCTCACATCCAGGGTAGGAATGAACGGAGGCATGGCTTTTCTTCCAGAAAGGAGCTGGGATAATGGCAGTTACAGGGTAATGGTCTCTCCTGCAGCTCCGAATGAGGAATGGTTCCTCTCCTTGCATAGCTTAACAAGCAGCAGGGAAAAGATGTTAACCTTGTCTCCTCCTCAGTCCTTAAGGCCTTCAAAAGATAACCTTCTGAGGAAGGGAACAGTCTGTCCTGCACAGCTGCAGCAGACAGGACAAAATGACACAGGTTTAAATTGCAGTGCGAGCAAATCAGGTTAGACACAGAGGACTGTTTACAGGGTCTGGAGTAGAAAACTTTGGGATGCTGGGGAGTCTCCATGGCAAGAGCTGTAAACTTTTCTGTTAGTCTACAGGTCTTTTTTCCCTTCTGTGATGTCTAAAATGCTATCTGTGTGGCAAAAGAATTTGAGAATTTTACCCATCCTTGAGGGGAGGAGCTTGTCTGGGTTCCCCTGAAGCATTTTCACTTGTACAGTGAGGCAAGGCCAGCTCATCATCCTGTGTACTAACACTGCCCTGAATATTGGGAAAAGATAGAAGCGATGCTATTTTTGAAGGCAATATTGAATATAAATAGACATGGCAAGGTGCCAGCTTCAAAACAGAAATGTTTCCAGTAGAGCTGGGCAAGGCACTCAAAGAGTCTTTTGAAAAATCCATTAAGGCTCCATCAAAACAAGGAGCTTTTCAGGATGACAGACACATAGGTGCCTCCTTTAGCTCATTCATTGAAATAGAAAAATCAGGCATGTTTTCTCCTTATTTCATTTCATTCAGATTCAGCCCCTTCAGAGGAAAAAAAAAAAGTAAATTAAAGATTCTGTTGCAGAGAAGAAGAGACAGCACCATTTCAAGTTTGAACAGATCTTCTATTGATCAGGCTTAAATCAGATCTTAAATCAGCTGCGCGTTGCCTGCAGTCGCACTCTCGGCTCCACTGCACCGCTGCTGACATGGAAAGGACTTAGCAGGCAAGCAGAGAGCTCCTGAGTCTGCAACCCTCATCTGGTGCTCAAAGCTTTAAAATGCAGAAGCTTTCAAGACTGAAAAGCCCAGGCTTTTGCCTTTCCACCAGTAGGTCTTTGAACACCTCTGGGTCTTTGTAATAGCAGCATCTGCTTCATCATTTCAATTTCTGCATGAGTCACAGTTCCCCTCATGTACTACTTTTCCTTTCCCACTCTGCCTCAGAGATAAGAATTCACTGTCCCAGAGCAGAGATTTGAGAAACCTCAGGCAATGGATTCATGTCCAGAAAAAAATGAATCTTATCTATGACAAAGAGGGAAAAGGAAGGGGGCGAAATGTGTTTGTAGTAAAATTGTTAAGAGACCAAATCCCTGCTTCCTTAGGAAGTTCCTGGGTTGTAAAGCACCAATTAACGTGCACATGATGTGAAATATGAATAGGCCAGGGCTTTGACTCATCCCCCAGTGCAAACCAAGTGAAGAGCTTGAGTCGGCAATTCCAAGAGGGAAAAGAGAAGCCTTTCATTTGAACTGGATGTGCCTCCAGCCACAGCAGAGGGACAGAGGAAGTAATACAAGTTAGGACGTGCCAAGATGTGGAGATGTGAGAAAAGGGCGCCTGGGGTCTGCCCTGGCCACATGCCAGATGACAGCCCTGGGTCCTCACAATTATTTCCATCATGAATCCAACAACCACTGCAGATTTGCACACATAAGCAAGGACTCAGATTCCAAAGGAACAATACAGACTTCAGTGGTAGATCCCCAAGCACTGGGTCACGCTGATCAACCAACCCACACAGTGCCTCTGGCAGCTGAGTATTTTTTAAATATTTTAGGAGACAGGACAAAGATCAAATTGTTGAGAAAGCCACCAGAACTGATCATTTGATTCTTTAGAAGACACTTGTTCTACATGGTTGCAGCTGAATGATGGGAACATGAGGAGATAGATGGGTGATATGTCCTTGGTTGTGATCCCCAACTGTCCCAGGCAAGACAGCATCAGTGCCCCGTCCTGCCTGGCTAACTGATATCTGGGACCCAGCAGAGCTGGTGCTCACATGCTGAGGACAAACCAAAGCCATTTTTGGTGCACTCTTTATGTACAGTTGCAGCACAACCAAATCCATCAAACGGGAAGAGGAGTTCAGTTGTCACTGTCACATCCCGGAGGAAGACTAGGCTGACTCAATTAGAAGACATACATGAGTATTGATTATTGCCAAGTACAAATTCTCTCTCCATCTCAGCTATGTGGTATACTGTTAGTTTATTTTCCCCCTCCAGGTTACTCTTAATTTCAAAATAACGTGATTGTTGTTGTTCCCGATGTACAATACAAATTGACAATATAATGTAGCTTGTATTACCACAATCCCCACTGGCCTCTGATGAGTTAGTAATTCAGCCATTTGATTTCCTCATATTTTTTTCCCTTTTCACTTGTGGATTCCAAGTGCTCTGAAAATGTATTTCTTGTTTATGTTCAAAGCAAAGCTACATCACAGCTATAGGATGTCTGAAAGATCTTTCTTGCCCCCTGACTCTACTACAGAGGGGGCTGGATCTTTGTTTCAAAGATCTCATCCTGGAATTGCAGCCATCAGTGACTTATTCCCAGAGAAACTTATTTGCAGGGCATCACAGTGGGGTGAGGGCAGGTTCCTGGGAGCCAAACCTCTCTGTATACTGGGACAACTATTTTGGAGGGGACAGTAGAGGCTGTGAGCTCTCTACCTCAGCTTACAGGCTGGGACTAAGCAAGGAATGGATGTAGCAATCTATGATCTCCCACAGTAAATGAAGTGTTAGATCCCACCAGACATATCTGCCAGGAGATTTGTTTATTCAAGTGGGAAACCATCATCCCTGCCTCTGGAAATAAAGCCATTAGGGTGCCTTGCTATAAACTCATGAGCCTAAAGAAGGCTCTCTCATCTGAAAATGGAGATCTCGTGCTCCTGGACAGAGCAAACAGAAAAGTCCAACTTTCTACACAAGCATCATCACTCTTCTTGCAGGGGAATCTGGGAGCCCAACTTCTCCCACACCTGCAGTTTCCTGTATGGAACTGACAAAATGCACGGACTGCGTTGAATAAGCCTAGAGACTCAGAGGTCCCATGATCTCAGCAGGAGATATTAAAATTCTTCATCTTCCTCTCGCCTGATGAAAGAGGGATGAACTGTGCTTGGGCCAGTTAGAAATTAAACTATTTCCAGTGTATAACATCTATTGCTCTCCTTGGGGGTGACTCAGGATGTGAGCTACACATTTCTGGTGGAATGGTACTGGAGAGGACAGCAGGGCCAGCACTTCAGCTCTGT
This sequence comes from Thryothorus ludovicianus, assembly GCA_013397245.1. Classification (NCBI taxonomy): domain Eukaryota; kingdom Metazoa; phylum Chordata; class Aves; order Passeriformes; family Certhiidae; genus Thryothorus; species Thryothorus ludovicianus. The sequence continues at coordinate 513,952 of VZTB01005860.1, read as the reverse complement.
ATTTATGGATATCATCAGAAAAGTTTTATTGGATATATATTTTGCATCCCTCTCTCTGGAGGATCTTGCTTATTTCATAGTAGTTTTGTTCTCTTGCTTTCAGGAACTGATTTTTATACAGGTATGTATACACAGGAGATTTGGGTAAGAATTCCTCAAAGTATGGAGAAAGACTGGTGTTTCCTATTTTAGATAGGGAAGGAACATGGAACTCCAGCCTTGACTGAAAGTCCAAAGGGGCTGGAGTGAGTCTAACCCTTCTACCTGTCACCACATCACATTTCCCTCCCCTAAAGGAGGACTGCCATGCACTGGCATTGCACAAACCCACCTGCCCAGGCTGCTTTTCTCCCCAGCAGGACGTGCTGCTTTCTCCATTGAAGTCACCCATCAAGGGCACCTGAGTACCTTCCTTGAGGGCCAATCCCGCTGGTGATTCCCCCAAAGAACCCTGGGTTGTGTTTCCAAGGGTGTAAGTCTGCAGCACATGGTCCCAAAAGCCTTTCTGTCAAGCACTGAGCCCAGCCTTCCCCAGGGGCAGTGCTCACATGGGATCACTGTGTAGATAAATACAAAACCCAACTGCATTAAGATGCACCAGAGAGTGATTCAGTACCAGTCCTGGCTTAGCACCTTGATCTAGGTACCACATGCCCTCATCAGAGTATGTTTTCCTTTCTCCAAAATGTGAGACATTCTAAGATTTTCACCCAAATAGGGAAAAAGGAAGAAATATTTTAAAGGTTTTCACAAAAACAGAATGTCCTGCAGGTAGTTTGGGTCAATCAAATGTTTTCTTTTGCTCACTTTTCTCACATAAGATAAAATGTGAATAAAAAAATCGACATGAAATGAAACGACTGCAACTTTGTTTGAAAAATCATCAAAGCAGAACACTGTAACCTAAAAGTTACTTTTGAAAAGGGAGTGATCAAAACAATATGGCCTGATGTGTCAAAATAACATTTCCAACAAAAATTCCTTTAGCAACATTTTCTCAAAAGCTCTTCATTGCACCATTCCCAAAAGGACCATTCCTGTGATAACACGAAGAGATCACCAAGGAATTTTCTCCTCTTATGCTTCCTTTTAAGGCAGTGGTGACGTGCATTGGTCTCTCCTTCTCTCTTCATGTGCTGTCTTTGAGACTTTTAGTCTTTTGTACCAAGTCTTGTTGTTAGTGTTGGGCGTGGGGACCAGGTGTGTGAGATGCACAGCACCACAGACCCTGCACAGCTGTATCACATTTACCTGCAATAACAGGGGGTTCTTTGGACTGACACTCATGTGCCCAAGGCAGCAGGGATCTTTCAGAAGGAAAGGCAGCCCCACATGAAGGTCACACAACACATTTTGCCTCATTCATTATGGTAAGTCCAACGTGCTGCTGTTTGCTGCTGTGCATGTACAGAGCAGATATGTAGATGAGAGGGGGTGTGCTCGTGCACTCCTCAGCAGAGCATTGAGATGTTCAGCACGTGGTAGAAATATATATAGATGATAGCTGGAGCATGATAGTGTGATCCCTCTGCCCAGGATAGTACATGCTGAACTCTGTCCACACGAGTAGGCTGGTTCAGACCTGAACAGAGCAGAATGAATGCCCTTCTTCATCGTGCAGGTGTCACTTCTCCTGACTCAGATTCAATTCCACTCGTGGAGCTGATTGCAGATTTCAGCCTACTCTTGAATATCAAGCACATATTCGATGTTCCAGGGACTCGATGAAACAAAAAGTCAGCACGTGATCTTCCTTACAGCCCCTAAGGCTTGTTCCTCCCTGGTGGAGCCATGTAAAGAATGAGTTTGGCCTATTTTGTCAGATGCAGGGATATCTGTGGGATAGTATGTTCAATCCTTTATGTCATCTATCTCTTCTCAGCAAAATGTATCTGTGATTACTTCTCCGTTTGCTGGGGTTTTTTAATGCAGAATTATACAATAACCCTCAAACTGAAGGAGAGGAGAATAAAAAGGTTTGATTTAAAAGTTTAAATAGTCAAAATAAAGTTAGGGAAAGCACTGAGCATCTCAGGTGCCAGTTAACCTATAAATGAAAAATAATGAAGGCTGGAAAAAGGAATATTAAATTAAATATATTCTTAGAGGAATCATATCTTGGCTCATATATAAGTCCTCAGTGCTGCAGGAAAGGAACGAGAAGGCTGAGCTGGAGGAAAATGGAAAATCAGTGTCTTCTCTTGGAAAACAAGGGAAAACATCAGTGGAGCTTGGATAGAATGGAAAACAGCTCCACTTAAAAAAGTTTAGGTCACATTCCTACTACATAACAGCAGTAATGTGTTTTGCCCTCAAAAGCAAACAGCAGAGCAAGTGTCATGCTCACATGCATCTTATCCACACATGCAGCTGACACACAGCCCTGTAAGGACTGTTCCTGTTGCATGGAGCTCCTGCCTTACTGTAAAGAAGGTGTTATGTCAGGAGAGCACCCTGAGATGGAGCTGCACATTTCTCTTTCTCCTGCAGACAGGGATACAGTCCCTTGGGAACACACACTGGCTTTTGGTGGTACAGCCCCCTTCATAATTTGTGGCAACTTGCCTCAACGTCCTCCCTGGAGCCTTTCCTTTCCCCCGTGCAGCCATGTGGGACCCAGGACCACTGCGAGGGCCATCCCCTCCCACAGCAGGTTTGGGGACAAGGATGGCTATAGGCACACCAGTCCTGCTGTCCCCAGCTACTCTGAGGGAGCTGATGCTGCAGGATGCAGGTTGCATTGTTGTGTAGAAAAACTCCTCTCCAAAGCTCTAACGTGGCTTCCAAGTCAACAGCAAATAAACTACTGCAAAGAATGCTGAGTTGTAATGCTGGTCCCAGCTGGTTTGGGGAAATTGTTCTGTTGGAAACCATATTTCATGGTCTGTAACTGTGACAGAGTTTTCTGAAGATGGCCAAGCATTTGGGAACACTTCTCACTCCCTGGAAGCTAATGGCTGTTCCTCAGCATAGATTTACAATTTAATTGGAAAAAAAATTAGAGAAAGAGAATAAATTTTTATTAACACTGCTCTTAATCATCAAAGATTTAGCCAGAAACTACCCGGTTTTGCCAGCCCAAACCATAACATGTGTTAGAGAACTGAGAGTAGAAACAACAGAGAGGAGAATAAAATAAGAATGGGGTAAATGATGGTCACACTTGCTCAGGAGCAGTTCCATGACATAAATAGCTACTCCACGTTTATGTGGCTGCAGAAGATCAGCTTGTCCCAGTGCCTTCTCAACACTGAACACTTGTCCTGCCTTCAAATCTTTAGGATCTTCCCCTACCAAGTCTCCTGTCAGGCTCCTATTTGTCCTGTTTGCATGATATATCAGGAAACATCTCTAAAAAGAGACATCAGTCTATGGCATGGAATTATCTCTGGGAAATAATCTGCTGTGCTGCAGGCTGTGTAGGGGAGATCTGTTACCATTCAAGAGATGTCCCATTCAAAAACTGCTGAAGCAAAGAGCAAAAATTCTCTGAGTCAACCTTGAACTAAAGTCCCAGCCAGTATCGGGGAGCCCTTTTTTGTTAGAAGAGCTTCTTTTCAGTTAAGACTTTCATCCAAGGTTATCCGAACACTTGCAATCAAATGGCATTTTGTGCTAACATTAATCCTTGTGTCCTGGCCACATTCCAGTTCAAGTAACAACATTCTGCCAACCTAAATTCCTCCAGAGGTTTCAGTAGGATGGAATTTTCTTCTTCCTTTTTTTCTTCCATTTCTGGGTAGTTAATTCTCAACAGTGCAAAAGACTGACCACCTTCCAACCCAGGACTGGCAGTACCTCTGTCAGGAGAAAAGTGGACCTTGAAGTGAGAAGGACCAAAATCATGCATGAAAACACATAATTAATAACAAATGGCTTTTAAAACACTTGAGTGCTTTTCTTTTAAATTGTGGTATCAGTTGAAAATGTAGAGCTGGAATACTACTGACATCTCTGAGAAAGTTTATTGGCAATCCCAGCAATCAGAACAGAGAGGTGCCTTTTAAGCTGTAATCAATACACTTGTGACACAAATGAAAGGGAGATGTTACATAAGGAGTTTTTTCCTCTGGAGAGAGCCCTGACAGCCAGTTATTGCACTGAGGAAAGGAAGTCACCCAGATGGACTCTCCGTCACACTAATGAAGCCATCTCATAACTGTAACAGAGACCTCATGTATCTGCTGTGACACTTAGCAAATCCGGGCATGAATAAATAACCAAAGTCCAATTGAATTAACCTCCAGCTGATCAGCCCTACTAAACAAATTATCCTAAACTCTGAACAAGATTAGAAGGACTGGCACAGGCCAGAATCATGTGGCAGGAGTGTTAATTTAGTTTAACAAGTTTAAACCTAATCCTCCAGTGTTCTCAGATCTCAGGGTTTCAGGGCAAACTAGTTCCAAAATGCTCTTGGAAGGGTTAGAAAAGGAGGCTTGCATGAAGTTGAGAACAAAAACATGAGCTCAGCCTAGAGTCACCAAAAGACACAAAAGAAGAATTGCAAATGCAGAGCAAAGAAGGATTTAGGCAGAGCATTTCTTACTGAGACAGAAGAGAGTAGGAAAATGACATTGATTTCCTCATGGAATATTCCAACCTCATTTCCAGGATGAAACTTTAAAAGTTGATAGCATATCTGCCTTTCTTAATTATCATGTTTCTTGTGCAGAAACAGGAGATAAGCACCTCTGAAATAAGGGACAATACTCCATTTTAATGCCATTTTCCCTGGTATATAATTGTATTTTCTTCTAAGAGTACATTTGTACAGTCCATCAAAAGCACAATTAAATTATCACAAACTTCAGTTCATTACTTAGAATGGCACTAACAAACAATTTCAGTACTTGTTTCTTTTTATGTTGATTCATAAAAGAATTTATGTGGTCAGTTAAAATTAACTTTGAACTTCAACTTTACCAGACTTAATATTTTGCAGGGCTTTGAAATATTAAATCTGCTTCCAAGAGGAAATATTTATTTGATTACTCTCTAGACACAGGAGATGTTGTAAACTTTACAAGTTTTCTGAAATGGAGATAACCAGAGATAACCAGGATTAGAAACTCTTCTAAAAACAAATTCCTGCATTACATGCACATGCCTCACAAAATCTTTCAAATCACAGTAATCTTCATAAATATATTTCCAGTCTTCTATCACAGGTAAGTTCTTCAATAGAGCTCCCAGTTCCCTAAAATCTCACCCCTTTTCAGTGAGTCTGCTTAGTATGGGCAGATGAAGACAGAAATCTGAGTCTCTATAGCCCACTGAAGGACACCTGCCTGCATTCTCCTGCCCTGCCATGTCTTTATGCAAGTCTGACTTGGATTCTTTACTGCAACTTACTGCATAACTTCAGTTTTACATGCCAAACTTATGCACCAGAAAGGATGATAACTTTGACTAGATGGCAAACAAATTTAATGTACCATGAAAGAGACATTCAGACACCAGGCATTTCGACCATCTTCAATATCTTCGACACCTATAAAGAACTTAAAATTCAGATGAGGCCAATCTTCACCTAATATTCAGAAGTAATTCATAATACCCAGAAATGATTTTGGTATTGTTTCATTGGCAAGGCATTGTTGCCCATTTTGTTGAGAACTGCCTGAATGCTTCCACATAATTGAGTGCTAGAAAATGAACACCTCCTGTTAATTCTGAAACTTTTGTTACACAACCCTCAAAATGGAATCATGATTTGTCTACTGTGTACTTTGCTGTTATTTATGCAGTATATAAATGCAAGGTAAATATTTATTCTCATTTTCCACTGTGTGCACTGACTGATCTCTCCAAAACTTAACAGCAGCATTATGAACTGCAAATGATGACACATTGTCAAAGTTGAAACCATTTGGTTAGATGCCTCTTACATTTTCAAATATTCCCAATGTAATTTCATAACTGTCTTAAACATAATGAGGCAATGGATTTTTCCTCTTTCAACTGTGTAACAATGAACAACTATTAGAACCACTTTATTATTTCCAGAGTTTGAGGCATCAGTGGCCACAGAGAAAGTATGCCCTTTTCAACCAAGTTTTTAATTGTTTTCTCACTTGAAAGAGGAGCTAATTTATTACTGGCAGCACAGAAGGCATTTGTCTCATCAAGATACATCATTTTAACTGTGGGTGAATTCTGGACAACAACACTATTTAATTTGCTGTCACAATTAAGTGATTTATAAGACTGACTATACCATTAGCATCATACTAATACTCTGACATTCTCGTTACTTCTGCAAGAGCCATAGAGTTATTTTCTGTGCTTTCACACTTCTTAGGAACAGAGGGGTATGAGTTTTACTCTTAGAAGCTATGCCACAGTAATTTTTACAATCCACTCCATTTGCATGCTGTCTTCCATCTGACAGCCCACCAAAAGCACCTGGAAATCTCCTACATAAACTATAGTGAGCTTTAAGGCAATTACTGCTGTCTTTAGTATCCCAGGGAAATAGTTCCTTTGGCCATTGCAGCAATACAAAGCTTTTGCTGCTCACAGAGTAGATCTGCTGATGGATGATACCATCCACAGGCGCTGTCATGGTTGTGATCTATGAAGGGCTGTTATTTGACAAATGAAAATTATGTAAACAGTACTCAAACTCAATCTTGCCTCATGATGACTCTGTCTGTTCCATACCCCCTGCCTACAGTGCCCAGAACAGCCAGCTGTTATCTCATGATAAATATTGAGGATAAAATTATCATCAGACAGCACCAGGTTGACTGCATGATGTAATCCTGACTCTTTTAGGTAGCTGGAGCTCCTTTAGCTCTCTTAGGTAGCCTGGAGTGTTTCTGGAGGTATATCTCACACATTTCTGGAATGTCATTTTCATTTAAGTGGTTGTTGAAATAATTTCTGGAGAAATTTTTGCAAAGAAATTTAAGATGTGCTGGTTTTAAGGGTACTGAATAGATGAAAGCTACAGCTGTTTGAGATCGAGCACCCCAGAAACTGTTTTCAGCAAAGTCCTTCTGCAGCTGTGATTTGATTCACTCTTCCCAGGCTCTGCAGTCTCAGCAGGAGCCCCTTCCCAAAATTCTCCCCCAGCACCAAGGTTGCTCCTTTCTCCTCTCAGCCCCATGGATCTGTAATCCTCCTCTCCCAGCCTGCAGAGCAGCTCAGAAAACACCAATGACACAGCATAAAAAAGTCCTACAAGCACTGGAGTACTCCTCTATTTATAGGTCGCTAAATCTGACTCAAAAAAAAACTTCCACAGAGCACCAGTCAAATTGCTACCTAGATGTTTCCAGGCCCAGCCAGGGCGTGCTGGCTTACTGCCATGTTTTTAAATCCTACCCTGTGCATTGAGCTTTCTCAGGAAAATCTGCTAGTGCTCATATGTGGGCTGTTACTATTGACACAAACATTAATGAACATTCCCATATTGCTTCCTTACTAAGCTGAAAGTGCAAGAAACCAAAACAATAGCATGACCTGACAATCTCAGGCATGTAAGCACTTCCAGCACTTCTATTTCAGATGTGCAGCTGAGTGCAGCTCACTCAGAAAGGGAACAATTTGGGTTTAAGTGTTATGTTTGTTTTTTCTTCTAAGACTATTCTTTTTTGTTGGCTGAATACTACACTAGGAGAAACAATGTTTCATCAACAACAAAATAGGTTGGAGCAGTTCTGCAATGCCTGATGGATTGGCTGAGCGTTCCTCTCACACAATCAATAAAATAAGAGATGTTCCATACAATAAGAGCCAAAGGGACAACTTCAGAACAAAGCAAACCTCTTAGAATTGTCTCAGAATAAGAACTGATAATCTTGTTATCCTAGGGAGCACAGAAAAGGGACCAACACACAAAAGAGCCAGAATCCCCTCATCTTCTTTCAAAATACAACCACATAAACTGAGAGCCTCAGAGCCTTAATTCTGAGATGCTGTTCAGGTATCACTTAACTCTGGACACATCTGAACTCCTCAGCAGCTCACACTCCAACCTCAGGCTCCCCTGCACACCTGATGTCCCATTTCTGCTCATGTGCAGAACCAGCTGGGCTGTGGTTGTGTTTGGCAGGCTCATACCTATCTCAGGAGGAGCTCTGGAAACCCGGAGATAAACCAACCAACCTCAGGTGCAGCAGGGGTGACTCCTGACTGAGGACAGTTGGGTACAAAGCTGTGTTGCCACTCTGCACTGAAGTCTCTCCAGTGACTGCAGAGAGCCAGCCAGGGAGAGCCGACTGCTGGGGCTAAACAGCCCCAGGTGTGCTCCGCTCCTTGTCTCCCCCAGGGCCTCAATTCATTATTATTTTCTCAACACAGTCTCTTCCAGACTAATTAAACGCAGTGGGGATGGCTTGAAAGAAGAAATCATGGAGGTGGATTTCTGTGACTCCTTCTACTCCTTTTAAAATGGCCCCATAGAGAGAGCCCTCACACAACCCTGCACCACCCACACCCCCGACCTTGCTGTGACAGTAATAACGGGAAGAGGAACGTTCTGATATTGTCTGGGAATGTACTCACAGGCAGCTCCACTTCATGCACCTGATTTATAACAAGGGTCAGAATAATTCCCAAGCAGCTCCTGCATCAGGGAGCAAACTAATTCCTTGCCTCTCTCCTTGGCTGTGCAGTCCAGAGTCCAGCTGCACCCGAGGTTCCAGCTCAAGTCTATATTCTGCATCATAAAAGATACAAGAGAGAAATCTAAACTAGAGAAGTAATAACCTGTAAACTAATAAACCAACCCAGCACTTTGATAGTGAGGTGCTCCCCAGAGCTGGGGTTATTAATGGGTATCTTGAAACACTGTGTGTCTGCGTTTGAGAGTAGCGGGAAATATTTCTGAAGCTCTGTGGATCTTACACATTTGTTCTTATAAAATCAGTTCAGATAAATGCAAAGACTAATATAAAAGCAGTTTAATTGCAGTCTACACACACAGAGGCACTTAAGCAGTTTAAAAAGAAAAGCAGTACAAAACTGCTTGAATAATAATAAAGGTATTAAGCTGCAACATTAGGAGCAGTTTTGCTTGTCAAAGTATGGGGCTGCACAGTCATTGATTTTCTCTTATAATTGAGATAGTGACATGCATGACTTATGTTTCTTCACAGCGAGTGCATGGGAATGGAAGAAGGGATCTTGAAATCCTGTGAAATCTCCAGCTGAGGATTTGATGGCTCTGAAACGGCTGTCAGTCTCGATTCTTTATTTCCCTCGAACCATAAAACGGGTTATATTAACAATCTGTTATGATGAAAGACAGTTTATGAAGCTAAATGTAATAATGTTTGCAATGTGATCAGGGATCTATGGAGGAAAAGTGTTACAGACTCCAGGAGTGTGAGTATGGATACAGATCCTTCTCAGCCAGAAATGCTGGGAAGCACATGACAGGCAGACAGACCCCCTCAGGAAAGGTCTCATTACCCATCCTAGTGTGTATCCTCAAATCCCCATCCCCTGCCTCAGTCATACAGGCAACAGGAGTCTTCTCCTTAGTTCATTTCTTTAATGTATTCACATTCAGTGATGAGGATTCAGGGCTTAGTTACTTCAGCTTGCCATATCCCACCTCAGCTACATGCCAAAATGAGACATCCAATTGCCTGAAACTGTGAAAGGCAACTTTTCTTTTGTCCCAAACTAATGCAAAACAACAAAGAATGGTGTTTCCATGTAAATCTGAATTACAGTGGACTCCCCTTGTTCTCCTGTCATGTAAAAAATAAAATGAAGTCTGGCAAGGACGGCAGGAAGAATCCAGTCCTTTGTGTCCTGAAGTAAAGTTAGTCTCTGGAGAAGGCAGAGCAGGAATAAACTTCTTTAAGAGTCAGAGGAGGTTTTACTGACAATAGCTGCTATTATCTCTGTCAAACAGGCAAAGCCTCGAGTGATTGTGGTAAGCAAGAAAGAGGAATGCTGTTTATTCAGTGCTGGAAAACAGACTATTTGCCAGACTGCAAAGAGTACTGAAAAGGTAGCGAGTCTCTCGGTTTGAATTAACCACAAAAATAACCCGCTGAATTAAAAGCTTTTCTATGGACCTCTGCTGCTCTCTAACGGTGCCTTAAAGGATTCTCAGCTCAAAGTCCATGTATTCCTCCTGTGGTCAAGTTTTGGTAAAACTTTTAAAGTAAAACAAACAAAAGAAATTCACGAGGTACTTCAGAGATGCTGCCTGAACAGATAACACACAGGTCAGGTAGCTATTGCTCTACCCATGGCCTGGATATTTGGGATGTAGTGGGGATGCTGGTAAAGGAGAGCTAAAACATGGAATGCAGGCTTTGACTGTATTTTAGATGCAGCAACTGCATGAATCTGAGAAATGCCAATTTTCAGGGGTTTGTATAGATTAGAATACAAAACTTTTATGCATGAGTACCAATATTCCAAAGGAAAAAATTACCACTGTGTTAATTGGATATAATTAATAGAAACTAATGTTTTCACCTGGGACAGACACATTTGGTTTCATTCTCCTCACAAAGATGTCTTTACTTCATCCCCCAGTACAGCTCCATCAGGCATCTGCCAATGCTCGCTCAGCTATGGCAGGGCCACTTCCATGACCAAAACCAGCCTTGTTTTCACAGAATTACAGAATGGTTTGGGTTGGACAGGACCTTGAAGACCATTTTGTTTCATCCTGTTGTGGGCAGGGACACCTTCCACTATCCCAGGGTGATCCAAGCTCTGCCCAACCTGACCTTCCAGGGATGGGGCAGCCACAGCTGCTCGGGGCACCCTGTGCCAAGGCCTCACCACCCTCATAGGAAAGTTTTTCCTAATAGCCCATATAAATTTCCCCCCTTTCAGTTCAAAAGCATTCACCTTGTCCCATCTCTGTCTGCCTATGCAATAAGTCGCCTCTTTTACACAAGCCCGTTTTATAAGCCACTTTTATTTAGATGGGAAAGCACGCTCGGGAGATCAGTGTGGCCTAACAACACCCACTAGTGGGAACGATCGTATCCCATGGGGAAACAGAGAAAAAGAAAAATATTCACAGCCCTTCTGGGGCCCCCAGGGTCATCTGTCCCCTCACACCATCCCAGGAAAGTTTTTCCTAATAGCCCATATAAATTTCCCCCCTTTCAGTTCAAAAGCATTCACCTTGTCCCATCTCTGTCTGCCTATGCAATAAGTCGCCTCTTTTACATAAGCCCGTTTTATAAGCCACTTTTATTTAGATGGGAAAGCACGCTCGGGAGATCAGTGTGGCCTAACATCCACTAGTGGGAACGATCGTATCCCATGGGGAAACGGAGAGAAAAAGAAAAATATTCACAGCCCTTCTGGGGCCCCCAGGGTCACCTGTCCCCTCACACCATCCCTTCATGGAGCAGGGGGTCCTGCCCTGTGACTCCTGCCCATTTCCCGGAATGAAACGGGGAGAAACCGGGCAGGGAGACCGGATCAGGGGAAGGGGTTCATCCCAGAAAAGGGGTTCATCCCTGGGGAAGGGGTTCATCCCAATAAAGGAGTTAATCCCCGGGGAAGGGGTTCATCCCAGAAAAGGGGTTTATCGCCGGGGAAGGGGTTTATCTCAGAAAAGGAGTTAATCCCCAGGGAAGGGGTTCATCCCAATAAAGCAGTTAATCCCCGGGGAAGGGCCCGGGTGCGGCAGCACTGCCCGGGGCTGGGGGGCCCGTGAGGAGAGCGCGGGGGGGCCGGAGATGGCGCCGCACAGCGCGGCGGGTAATGGCGGCGGCGCTGAGGGAAGGGGAGGGGACAGGCCGTGAGGGCAGCGGCTGCCCTGCGCCATCGCCCCCCGCCGGCTGCGGGAGGGAGGGAAAGGAAGGGAAGGGAAAGGGAAAGAAAGGCGCCGCTTCCGCCACGGCGGGGCGGGCCTGGGCGGAGAGCGGCAGCGCGGCGGGGCTGGCAGGGGTAGGGGCGGTGAGGGCCGCGGCCCGGCGGGATGGGGGGTGGCTGTCTCCTTGTCTCCCTGTCTCCATGTCTCTCTCAGGAAAAGCCTGGTGGAGGCAGGGTGGAAAGCAGGGCTCGAGGTTTCCCTCTCGGTACCTCGTTAG
>VZTB01005860.1:471457-501859 GCA_013397245.1 Thryothorus ludovicianus | reverse complement strand
CTGCGAAGTCCCCCCCCCCCTAAATCAGGGCAGCGGGTCTGCACTGAAATTAACTTAACCGTGGGTACTTCGAATTACGGGAAAGATGCTGTGTTTTTTGTAGCCCGTAACGCACGTTTTCAATCTAACGTTGCTACGCTGTTGTCGTTCTGTTCTCTTTCGGAAGCGATGGAAGCGAGCCCCATCGTGACGTCCAAGCAGCGGGAGGAGGTGGTGCACGGCGTGCCCACGGAGGTGGTGTGCACGGCCTTCTCCAACTCGGTGCTCGTGGTGGTCACACAGTACGGCAAGATGGGCACCATCGTCTACGTGGACCCCAACACCATCGGCGACAACGTGGGCAGGCCCTCGCTCACCACGAAGGTGCTGCTGGGCAAGGATGAGGTGAGGTGAGAGCGGATGCGAAGCGCAGAGGCAGCGAGGATAAGGGGGAAATGCAGTAGGTGGGGCTGTGCGAGTTGCCAGGGAGTTGATGAATCACGGCAGTTAGGCAGTGTTTGAATAGTGATAAGATTAATTTTAAAATGAGGAAAGAGGGGCTCATCAGAAAAGTATGTGCGCTCGTCTGCTCTTGGACATAAAAATTTAACTAACCGTGAGTGGTTTGGCGATCTGTTGTTTTGTGTCCTGCAGGATATGGATTGCTTCTGCATGTTTATGGAAAGTTTGATAAAGCTCTGTTGATTTAAGGGTTGCAAGATTAAATATGCAGCCATTGATAACCTTTTTGGGTTTCTGTTCCAGTGAATTTGTTTTCCTTTTCAGGTCTGTTTTCCCATCCCCATCCTTCCCCATCTATGCCAGCCCTACAATGGACTTTAGTTGCCCACTCCCAAATGTGCCTGCCAGCACCTTCCCTTGATAAAGTTTAATTTGTTTTTCTTCAAAAAAATGAGGTTTTTATCGACCATTTCACAAAGGTAGAGAGAAAGGAGAAGCAAATGTGTTAATGTGTTTCACAAAGCATCAACTGGTCAAACATTAAAACAGAAAGTTACAGAGCTACAAGATTATGAGGCTTTCCATCAGGGTTGAAGCTTTCACATATTACTTGCTAACTTTAACTGGAAAAGCTGTATCAACACAAGTTCCTGATTCTATCCATGACTTCCCCTTGTGGAGTTCTTTCTCTTGAGCAATAGCCTTCCCTTTTTGGATGGGAGATATTTTCCTTTCTCTCCTTTGATATCTACTAATGCTGACCACCTCCAACCCAAGTTTATTTTGACTTTTATTTGGAAATGGGAAGTGCTGTGTTTACTTTGCTCCATTCTATTTTAAAATAATTTCAACTAACTTAACTGATCTAAACTTCAAGAAAAGACTTTCACTAGTTTGCTGCTTTCCTGCTTGTCACTTGTCACCATCATTCTTTGGGATGTTGCACACTGCCAGACAGCAGCTAAAATCAAGCAAATTCATCCTTCTGGCAGATACACAACTGTGGGTGTGTATAAAACCTAGACAAGCTGGCTGAGGGTGAGACTGGACATTAGAAAACACCTCTTCACCAAGAGGGTGGTCAAACACTGGAACAGGCTTGAGGTGGTTGATGCTGTGAGCCTGTCAGTGTCTAAGAGCCTTTTGGAGAATCCCCTGAAATAATGTTTTAATTTAGTAAGTTCTGAATTGGTCAGGCAGTTGGATTAGGTGTCTGTGGGTGCTTTCCAAGTGAAATAGTCAATGCTGTTCTGATATTCTTGTGAAAGAAACCTCTTGGAAAGAGGTTATATCCCTTTTTTTGCCTCCTTCGGCCTCACTACTTACTTCTGGTTTTCATTATTCTATTAAAATAAAAAACAACATGTCTGTAACACCAAGCATACAAAAACTGTGTGTATAACACCATTTGGGAGTCTCTAGGAATTACAAAAGTAACAGCTTTTTCCCTGGGCTTGTCAGTGGAACATACCCTCTTCAGAACAAGTTTTTAAACAAAAAAACTGCAAATTTCTTTAGAAACCTGGCTGTGAAGGAAATAAAGGCATTTGAATCCACAGCATTTCATATAATTTAACACTGGTGCCATAGTTCAGGTGGGAGGACTATGGAAGGAAAGATTCTCCATACTGAGTTTCTAAGTTTTCCAGACAGTGCTGAACTCAAGTGCAGCTCCAATGAAGTTGTTTCCGGGTCGTGTGGGTGGCTGACACAGTCATGGGACCAAACTCTTCCCTTTTAAGCTGGTTGAGAAAGTGCTCTCTAAAGCTCCCTGTCCCATGGCTTGCCTTTGCTGACCATGTTGGAACTGCCCAGCAAACATGGAGCTCAGTCTGAGTCCAAAGATCAGCAGGTTCTCCGTGTCACTCCAGGACTCCTCCTCTCCCAACTCCTGCAGGAGGGCTCTCCCATCTGTAGGAACGTACACCTTTGTCCATCTCTGTATCCCTTTGCTTTTCAGCCCCTCGTTCACGTTTGTGCCAAAAACCTGGTGGCATTCGTGTCGCAGGAAGCTGGGAACAAACCCGTTCTCCTCGCCATGGCTCTAAAGGACAAGACCATGGAAGGAATACAGGCTCTGCGAGAAGTGATCCGAAGCTGCCAAGTGTGGTGAAGTTGTGCCATCTGGATTCAAGGAAATGATCTTGAGTCCATGACTCATCACCACCTATTTAAAAGGACTAGAAATGAAAACGTTGGAATGTCTTTGTGGTGGTTTTGGACGTCCTGAGGAATTTCATGAATTTTTCTCTACTGTGTAGAACATTTGTGGGTTTTCTTACTGGGACAGGTTTGCAAAACCATATAGACAGTGGTGAGACGAGAGCAATTGTCTCAACATAGGAGAGAAGTGCTACTTTTATCATGTTGGGTGGGTCATTTATTTGGGAAAGGCTTGGCTCTGCACATGTGTCCTGAGGAGCTGCAGAAGCCAAGCTCTGTGGCAGCACCGTACCGCAAAGGGGGAACACCCAGTGCAGAGGGAATAAAAGAAACATCATCAAATCAAATTTTACCTGTTTTCTTTTTTTGCTCTGTGAGAATCACTTCGATTGAAATACAAGCCTTGTTTAAAAAATCAACAGTTGTATAATGGGAAATATTTTCTTGCCTTTTTTAAGGAAATGAGTCCTAGATGGCTGCTTTTGTCCTTATGTCCATTCCTTTCTGGGTAAAGCCTGAATTAATTTTCTACTTTCACTCTGATTTTAAAGAGAGGCAGATAATGATGCTCTGCAAATTTCATGAAAGCTGATGTCAGGGTGGAAGACAGGAACCCAAAGTAGTGGTAAGAGAATAATCTCTGCCAGTGGATTACGTGGTACCAACACATGGGAGAAATCATCCACAGGCTGATAACCTGCAGTGAGCATCTGTCTTAGGAGATGTGAGGACAGAGGTTTGAGGGGTTACATGGGGTTGTTTCTGCCAAGTCATTTACAAAAAGTGTCAGGTTAAGTTGTATGAGCTGATGAAAAGCCAAACTTTTGCCTTTTGCTTGGAAAGCACATTTGTTTTTACCTCTTGTAATAAACAACAAGTAGTAAATTTTTGAGTGAGCTGTTACACACTTTTGTCACTTATAAACTTGACAACACAGATGAAGGCCAGGTCTTGGATTCTGGGCAGGGAGGAGTTGTGCTAAGACCAGTTGGTACAGCAGAATCAGCACAGAACCTGTGCCCTCCCCATGGTGATCCAGCTGCCAGGCCATTTCTGTTGCTAAAAAATCCCCTAGAAGTAGAAAAGCAGAAAATGGATTTCGAAAGGACTCTTTTCTCTGAAGTAAGGGTTATTTAGAGCATTTAAAGGGATTATGAGAAATGAAACTTTTTTAAAAATACATTCAAACACTGCAGGCTTCCAGCTGCCCTTGACAAGAAACTTCATCTAAAAATAATTTTCCAAACTGTGCTTCCAAGAATCAAAGATTCGCATCTGTCAGAACTATAAATTTTTCCTCTTTTACACTTCCCTTTTTTTTGTCTAGGAAGGCTGAGAGAGGCATGTGGAATTAGTTATTGTCAGTCTTGGTTTGCTAGTAGGAATTCTCTCCCAACACAAAACTGGTGTTCTTTCTGTGTCCATAGCTCCAGCAGCTTGTGGAAAACATGAATTAGCAAATTGGATGGAACTTGCATCTTCCACTGTGGTGATACAGTGGCATACCACTGCTGTGCCCCAAAGAGCTGTGTTACTACTTAAAAGCCAGGCACAAGTTAAGCACCTTCATTTCCTGGCTGTGTATGTGCCACCAGGTCTGCACAGGGCAGTGGGTGAAGAAAGGACATGGAAATCTCTCTGATTTGATGCTCGGATCCAGGACAGACTTACCTTGCTGCCTTTTCACGTGTGATAAATTACAGCACGAGCAATTGGTCCTTCGACTTTGCTCCTCTCTGCCGCACGGTAAACCAAGGGGAAGGCCTGTCCAAACAACAGGCACAAGGTGCCACCAGCTGCCTGCCTTTTCGTCATCACTCTCCTCCAGGTAGGAATTAATTCCTAATTGCTGGGAAAGCTGCCTCTGCCAGGCGGGCAGAGTTCTTGCCCTCGGCCGCAGGACGTGTGCCGGGTGGGGGGCAGCGGCGTCGGGCGCACCGCGGCTTTCCATCCGTGTTTGCTTTGCGGGCGTGGGTGCCGGACTGGAAAGGTAAGTTGGGCAGCTTTTCTGCGGGAGACAAAGCCCGACCTGCTGCTCCAGCTCCCGCGGGGCCCGGGGCGCAGGGAGGGCGCTGGCAGGGTGAGCACAGCGAGGGGGTGCTGGTAAGGTAAGCGGGGCGCTGGCGGGACCCGGGACACAGCAAGGGCCAGTGGGGGAACTGGTGGGACCCGGGGAGCTGCGAGGGCCAGTGGGGGCTGCCAGGGAGGGTGGGACGCTGATAGGGCACTGGTGGGAGCCGGGGAGCAGCGAGGGTAACTGGGGCAGTGGCAGGGCCCGCGGCCAGCAGCGGGCAGGGCTGGGAGGGTGTCCGGAGGAGGAGTCTCCAGCCGAGCAGGTGGAGGAGGGCACGGGGGATGCAGAGGCAGGTGAACGGCAGCCAGAGTCCCTCCCGGAGGAACCCCAAAGGGTGAGTGGGGCCCTGGGGGGTGCGCAGCAGCTGGGGGAAACCCCACAAGTCAGGGTTGACCCAGCCATTGGTTCTGAGCACCTGTGGGAGCCGCTGGGAGGGCAGAGCCTCCTCTAAGAGCCCTATGCCTGCGTCATCCACTCTTCCAGATGGGCTTCAGGGAGGGCTCGATGCTGCCCTGCCGTGATTTGTAGCTGTGTGCTGTAGGTCCTTCCTCCTGAGTGGCCTGATGGTGGTGTGGAGAGGCTGGTCCCATAAATAACCCAAGTGTCCTGGCTTTATCTGAAAGCAATCAGGAGGAAAGGCATATCTCCTGCTGTGGTGGGGCTAAGCCTGGATGCTCCCCTCCCCGGGATGTGGGTCAGGGATCTCAGAGGCACTGCTAGGGGGCTGCGAGGGCTCACCTTTCCCAGCTGACTTGCTTCACCCCACAGGGGTCTGCCGGAGATGGGGATTTGTCCTAGGTGCTGCAGGACACAGAGAGAGATGTGAGCTGGGAGTCTGGGCTCCGGCAGCCTGCAGATGGACGGGAATCCCTAGCAAGGTGAAAAGCCCCATTTGCAGGTGGCCTGCCTGAACACAAGCTTCACTGCTCAGTTTATCTTCTCAGTTCTCACTTAGCATCTCTAATATCCCATGGAGTGTGTGTAACAGGTAGACACTGTATGGCAGGTACCTGCAAGGTGTCTGAAAGCAGACAGATTGGATATGGCTCAATCCCATGGAGGAGCTGAATTTTGCAGCTGACATTATTCCCGGTGTCTCCTTGCTGCCTTTGTTTTGGAAGCAAATGGCTCTCTAACTGCATTGAATTGCCTGACTACCTTGCACGGCCAGGATCTAATTACCTGTGGAGCTGGGAGCTCTGTCTCCGAGCGGTGCCGAGGCTTTTGCTTTTAATGACTTGCTCTGCCGTGTTCAGAGTGTGACAATGTCGGGGAGGCTGCCAGGACTGGCTGTGGTGCCACCGTGCTCACACCGCCGATGGCTGGGAAAGTTAATAGGGGATGGAATGTCTTGGGCCAAGCATCTGTGGCACAGCACCAGGAATAAATGGATCTAGTGAAGAGCACAGCTCTCTGCCATGTCTTGGGGAGTAAGCTGGATCACTAGAAAAGTGACTAGAAAAATGCAGCTAAAAAGAGTGACCTTTCATCCTGCTTCGTCATGATGCTCTGGCAGAGGCAAAGCGTGGCCAAATCCAGCCATTTAACCCCACCAGCAGCAGGGCAGCCCCCAGAAAGAGTGAGGAGTGATTGGGGAACTGGGGCAGAGCCGGACTCTCATCTCCCTCCCTGTGCCACTAGCTATCTCTGTCCTCCTGTTAATGTTTACAAGGCAGGTCCGGCAACATCCGAGTCTGTCCAAAGACCAGATCCCGCCCCGGCTTTCCCGGGATCCTTTTTCCTGCTGGCCGGGGCAGGACCACAGGAGGGTGGGCAGGGAGGAAGAACGCGGCTCCCTGCTGCCCGTGTAACACTATCGGGTCCGCTGTCCCTGCAGCCAGCCCCGGCTCCGCTCCCCGCAGGTGCTCCGGGGTGAGCTCCTGGGGCCTCGCCAGCTGCCGCCCGGGCATCTCCGCTTACACTCCACTGCTGCCAGGCGGAGACGGGGAAAGGTATTTTTAGGGCTGTTGATCTGACACCAGCTGAGTTTCCTCTCCTGTGAGGTTGGGGTTCGGTGAGAGGGCAGAACAGGGAGCCGCAGGGTCAGCTCTTTGGTTTGTTTTCAGTGTTTAATTGGACCGAGGTCATTCCCTACCACTCTTATCCGTGGCAGATATTTTTATGCTTCTCTCCAGTTCATGCTTACAGTTTTACCCCAGGCAATAGTTACCCAGCAGCTAAAATATTTGTTAACAATGCACTGAGAAGCATCTATATTGTTAGAGTTCAGCTCACAGGTTGTTGATTTTTTAAACCGCAATTGTTATACTTGGGAAAAAGCAGCTTTCCAGAGATTAGCAGAAAGAGAACCCAAACATGGCAGCTTATGCATCTGTTAGCCTTGAGATATGAAGCTGCCCTATAAATAATTGCTTATTATTAGGTTGGTCCTGGCTGTCTGGAGCCACAGGGTACACGGTGTCCGTATGCCCGGCCACCCTCTGCACCAGGAATGCTCAGTGCCTTGGGGCAGCCGGCTTCCCGGAGCACACACCGAGCAGGGAGATGCCATAGCACTCCAGCATCCCCAAAGCTCTGCCTCTGGCATGGCAGGCTTGCTCTCCTGTGCTTAATTTGGGTGCAGGAGGGACCACTGCCTGTCCTTTAGGTGTTGGGGTTGGCACCACTGGCACACCTCCATAATCCCAAAATAACTGAGTGAACAATGTGGTTCACACCAAATGTCTGGTTTCTTGGGCAGCCTCAGGCTTTGCCCTCAGCAGGCCACACATGGTGAAAGGAGCCAAATTTGGGGGGATCTGGTGTTTCCTGGGCTCCCAAGGAAGATGACATAAGTGTCCTGATGGGTTGTTGGTAAGGGACTCTTTATTATCCTGGGTGAGGGATTGGTTTAACCCTTAAGTCTCTGGTTTCTGATGGAAAAGAGTCCTAAGCCACAACTGTGAACTCACAGGGGTACAAATATGCACAGATCATTCCCTTTCAAGTGGGAGTGATTCCTGAGAAAGCAAGGAGAAAAACTGGGAAGAAGGGTGTCTTTTGGGTGACATAGAAACTGCATAGACCTCCTCAGGGAAAAGAGGGTCTGCTCTTGAAGGATATTTGCATTTCCTGCTGGGAAAAGCACACCCAATCATGGCAAAGGGGCTGGTTTGGGTGAGGGACGCCCTGGAAAAACCCTAGGGAGGAGATAAACCTCACAGGAGGTTGGTACATGCTGCGTGGGCTGGGAAATCTGCTGGGACCTTCCCTATCACCAGCTTACCTTGCTCCTGCCTTCCTGCACCACTCCCCTTCCCTCTCCCTCCCTGCAGATGAGTAATGCCACACGTGCTGTGCCCTCTCCTGTGGCACCTGACACGCCGGGGCCTGGCACAGCAGCCAGGCTGGCCTCAGCTCCCCCATTCTCAGCTGTTGCCCTGCTTACGGCTGCCCACAACAACTCCCAGGACAGCCAGCAGCTTTTCCTGACCACGACAGCAGCACAGGTCATCTCTGGCATCTTCGTGTGGTCAGCGCTCATCGTCACCTTCCACCAGGTATGGGCTGCAGCAGAGATGGGGCTCAGCACAGGGGCTGACATGAGAGCAAAAGTATTGATTGTCCCCAAGTCCATTGCAAATCACTCAGCTCTGGATAAGAATTTCTTCCTGTTGCTGCCCAGAGGCGATGTCCCTGCTGTCAGGTGCTGGCAGCTCATAAGGATGGACTTTGCCCACACTCTCCCCAGGTGGTTGCCAGAGCCAAGAGAGGCTGCAGGGCATTGGCACTGCCCAGAGGCAACACCCATTTGGACATTTGGGGTGCACAGCACCCACTGCCCTGAGGCATACCCCAAGTGGGCATGGTGTAGGGGGCTGTGCAGGTCCATGTCAGCGAAAAGCTGCAGTCTCCAAGCACTGGGATGGGGCTGCACAGGGGAGGGCACACTCCTCACACAGCCCAGGGAAGGAACCTGATTTCCACATGTTTTCATGCAAGAGATTGGCCCAGGGACTGGGATGGACCCTATTGTGTGTCTTCACTGCAATGAGTCCGTAGTGGAAAGCTGGCAGAGCTCTCACCCTAGAGAGGAGGGTCAACACAGCACCTCTGTGGGCTTGGGGGCACCTCTAGTACCCATCCTGACCTGTGGCAGCCACAACTCTGCATGCTGGGCACTTTGCAGATCTACACACACCTGAGGAATTACACCATCCCCAAGGAGCAGCGCTACATCATCCGCATCCTCTTCATCGTGCCTGTCTATGCCTTCGACTCCTGGCTCAGCCTCCTCCTCCTCGGCAGCCACCAGTACTACGTCTACTTCGACTCGGTGCGTGACTGCTACGAAGGTGAGCACAGCCTCTGCTCAGCAGGGAGGCTGAAGGCAAACTGGGGCTCTCATCCTGCTGACCTGTCTCTGGAGCGTCTTGGATCGTGAAGTGGCAAATCTCCATCGCTTTTTCTTCCCACTCTCCCTTCCTCAATGCAGTTTTCCCCTTCCTTCTCTGTTGGCAGCAGGGAGGGGATGCCTCACAAACACGAGTTGGTGCCTTTCAGACAGAAGCTTGGAGGGATGCCAGCACCATGGTCCTGGGAAAGAGGTGTTCTGGCTGTCTGTGGGATAGAAGTGCAGCTTCTCTAAAACATGAGGCACATATACCCAAGAAATTGGGGAGTTGGAGTGTGTTGAAGTCCAAGGGAAACTTGTTAGGATTAAGGCTGTGTTTCTACTTTGTTCCTCTCTTCCCCAGGAACTAAGTTGTGTGGGCATTTGCATTCAGGTTTTGAATATATGAAAAATAAGTGGTAGGGATGTCCAAGAAAACAGTTCAGGACCCGCTCCTTGCTGGCCACCAGCCATTTCTGCTGCCCCTTGGCAATTTTGAGGTACTTCCATGCAGATGGTCCCTGGATAGACTGTGTGTGCCCAGAGGATCTGCTGTGTCTGTAATGAACTCCATGCACACAGTGCAATGTGTCTGACTCCACTTGGAAGTCGGATGGATTTGACCTGCTGCCCCTCTCACTGGGCTCCCACCCACCAGCATCCCAAATCTTGATGCAGTGCCAGGTTGGATGAGGAAACACCTGAACAGGAAGGAATGCGAGATGAAACAACTCCCTCCAGGACTTCCATCAGTCCTGCTGATCATGTCTGCCCTTGCCTTGGCAGCTTTTGTGATTTACAGCTTCCTGAGCCTGTGCTTTGAGTACCTTGGAGGAGAGAGCACCATCATGACAGAGATCCGAGGGAAGCCCATTGCGTAAGTCCCAGCATCCTGTGAGTTCCTTCTCTAGCCACTTTCCCCACCCTGTTCCCCCAATGGCATCCCCTCACCTTCTGCTTCCAGGTCCAGCTGCTTTTATGGGACCTGCTGCCTTCAGGGTATGTCCTACTCCATCGGGTTCCTGCGCTTCTGCAAGCAGGTGGGTACCTGATGGGGAGCATGAGCTCCACTTCCCTCAGATGAGGGTCTCTGGGTGGCAGGTCCCTTCCCCACCGCCCTGCCAAGGGGTGTTAGCTTCATTATTCTCTTAAGATTCTGGATTTTTTTTCCTCTGAGGCAGGTCACCAGCTTGCTGGCACCTGGCCAGAAGCAAGGCTGCTTGCTGTCCTTGCCTCTGACTCACTGCTGAGTCAGGGTCTCCTCCCACTGCAGAGCTCAGATTGCCATCTCTGTCCAGTCCCAGGTTAGCCTGGATGCTGTCTCACTCTCCAGGACTGCACTGTGGGCTGAATCCTGCCACCCTTTCGTCCCCAAGCCCTCTGGTCCCCCACCATGGACTGGCTATGCTTCCTTTCAGGAGCTGCCTTCTGGAAGCCCCACTCCCTCTCGTCTGCAGATCTTGTGCTGGTTCATATTTCACCCCACAGCACTGCTCCCTCCTCTGTGTGTGCATCCCTGGAGCACAGGGGTGGGATGTGGGAGTGGGATGTCCTGCTGCCCGTGGTACACCCTGTCTCTCCCCTGTGCAGGCCACACTGCAGTTCTGCATTGTGAAACCCCTCATGGCAATCGTCACCATCATCCTGCAGGCATTTGGGAAGTACCACGATGGAGACTTCAAGTGAGGATGCTGGGTGGGGCTGGGGAGGTGAATGGGAGAGGATGGATCCCTGCTCCATCACCAGTGTATCTTGCCAGTCTCCCCAGGAAGTGGTCCATGGATAGTGAGAGCACTGTGAGCCCAAAGTGCTGGGAAATGGAGACTCACTTTCTCCAAGCAATAAAGGGACAAAACTCCTGTGAGGCATAATAAATAAAATAATAAATAATTAAAGAAAGAGGTCCCACCAACAGAGGAGAAGCTGCTACCTCTGCCCTCCTCCTCCTCCTGGGCTATGTTCTCCCCCACAGCAAAGCTATGCACCCTCCCCTTCCCCATTTGATCTCTCTTTGCCCCCAGTTGCAGTTGCCTTGCTCCCCACAGCCTGGGGCAGCAGTTCTCTCTCTCTCTCTGTCTGCAGTGTCCACAGTGGGTACCTCTACATCACCATCATCTACAACTTCTCTGTCAGCCTGGCCCTTTACGCCCTTTTCCTCTTCTACTTTGCCACCATGGACCTGCTGCGCCCGTTTGATCCTGTGCTCAAATTCATCACCATCAAGGCCGTCATCTTCCTCTCCTTCTGGCAAGGTGAGTCCCAGAGCTTCTCCTCCCACACCCCCACCTGGGTCAGGTACAGGAGGAGAACTGATCCCTCTCCCTTCCTCCACCCAGGGACACTGCTGGCAATCCTGGAGAAATGTGGGGTGATCCCTGAAGTTCAGATCATTGATGGGAAGGAGGTGGGAGCTGGGACAGTGGCTGCTGGCTACCAGAACTTCATCATCTGCATTGAAATGTTCTTTGCTTCCATTGCCCTGCGCTATGCATTCACCTGCCAGGTGTACAGGGAGAAGAAAGAAAACTCAACAGGTAACTCTTCCTCACTTCCTTTCTTCAATGACTAAGGACAGAGGAAACCACCCTTATTTTATTAAAAAGCTACAAGAGGGATTTCTTTATCCTGTGCTCCATAANCAACAGGTAACTCTTCCTCACTTCTTCCTTTCTTCAATGACTACGGAAAGAGGAAACCTCCCTTATTTTATTAGTATTCCATTACCAATGGGATGCTAAAAACTACAAGAGGAATTTCTTTATCCTGTGCTCCATGCATTTCTTCTCCCTCTTCCCTCATGACACCCACAAGCTAAAACAAGGGGGCAGGTAAGGAGACCTTGGTGTAGCTGGGCAGGAGTAGGGGATGGTGGTGTTACCCATGTGCTGTTGGAGAGGATCTGTCCTCTTTGGAACATGGAGCTGGGATTGCCTTCCTTCTCCTTGGAACTTGGAACCACAAGCTGACATGGCCCACAGCGAGCCCCAGATCTTGAATTTCTAAGGAAAAGTGTCTCAGATCTCTTGGGCTCAATGACTGTCTGCTGTCCCATCACTCTCCTGCTCTCCCTGTTTTGCAGCAAACCTTGCCCCGATGCAGAGCATCTCGAGTGGGCTGAAGGAGACCATCAGCCCCCAGGACATCGTGCAGGATGCCATCCACAACTTCTCCCCCGCGTACCAGCAGTACACCCAGCAGTCAATGCAGGAGGCAGAGCGCAAAGCGCCGGGGGAGAATGGGCACGTGGCCTCCAAGATGGATGGACAGAGCAGCAGGAAGAGCAAAAATATTGAAAAGAGAATGCTAATCCTGTCAGATGAGGAGCTGTAGAGCAGAAGAGACACTGACACTGAAGTGGTTTTAACCCATGCAAAGGGGAGGTGCCTTGAGGCTGAGACAGCCTGGGCTAATCAGAGTACTGAGAAGCCAGAAACTCTATCCAAAAAGCCAGTCTCTCAAAGGGAAGATGCAATAACCCAGAAAAGGTTAAGTCAAATAGTGCCAGCTTCTGCTGTCATGGATGGAGCTGTGTTGGACCCTGTGTTGCAGCCTGGGCTTTGCTGCCCCACTGCTGCTGTCTCTCTGTCAGCCCTGTGCCAATGCTGGGGGATGCCAGGCAGGGAGGGGAGCCAGGGTGCAGGAGAGACCAGCCACCCTCGCCCTTCTCTTACCTCCAAGCAGTGCTGAGGCCTGAGAGAAATGCTTTTCTCAGCACAGTTCTGCTCTAGTTTCTCCCAATTTGAGTAAAAAATGATCTCCAAGGGCTCTGTGGAGAAAACCAGCCCAGGAAGGTGACTTCGCTTCACCTCAAAACCTGGTAAAGGTTGAAAGACGTCATTCCTTATTTTTACATCTTTCCCCCTCTCCTTCTCACAGCAAAGCTTAGAGATGTGTGAAAGACCTTAACCATGGAGAAAGAGTAAGTCATCCTCTTCTCCCTCCAGATGTGGATGCAGCTGTCCAAGTAACTCCCCTGAGAGTGTGGCAGGGCCTCACTGGGACTAACCAGAGGTCTGCAGCTGCATTTCTGAGAGCTGCCAGTGACAGAAGTGCTTGTTTATGTCTAAACCAGTTTATCTCTTAATGGATCAGAAGTTAAAAGAGATTCCAGCTTCCTTATCAGAATCTCTATTAGGGGACCAGACTGTGACTGGTGGTGGTAGGAATTCACTTACTGGGAACTGTCTGTTCCTCCTAACCCTTCTCTATTCCTCGTCCCTGGGCTTTGCCTGACATGTAGAAAGGCAAGCAGAGGCTGAACCCAGCTGGGTGACCATGATGAGGATAGAGAGGTGCTGAGGGATGTTGCCACGTGGGGTAAGACCACAGGCAAGGGAAGACTGTGTATGGAGGGATGCTCCTCGTATCAGTGATGGCAAGCTCACATCCTTCTGTTAAGACTTCGTCTCCTTCCCCATTTTTTAGTTTAATTTCTATTCTCCTGTTGAAAAGATGATCCCTAGGAATGAATTTAGGCACTGGTTGGGCTGTTGTCTGAGATGATAGCTGGCTAGTAGAAGGATGAAGGCAAATCTACAGCCTCAAATTTGCAGTCGTGTGGCAAACAAACCAATGGATAAGGCTTGGAGCCCTTTTAAGCACAAGTCGTAGAATTTAGATCTTTTTTTTTTCCCTGCTCTTAAGCTGCAAAATGTAAATCACAACACGAAATTATTTATTTTTTTTTCTAATAAACAGCAGTTTCTAGCACAGAGCAAGCAAGCATTTTCACTGAGCTCAGCAAGCAAAGCCCACGATCTGCCTGTTCCTGCTATAATGCTGATGCTCTTAAGCTTAACGTCCTCCCTGCCCCTCAGTGCTGGCCCAGCAGAAATACCTGCACACGCAGCATCCTGCACATTTTGGCATTCCTACAGGATTTGTGCTCATCTTTTTCACTCCACAAAGAACGTGCGTGTCTCCTGTTTCCTCCCCTTGCACAGCACCTCTTCCAACCCTTCCTCACCTAAGCTGTGGATGCAGTGGTTCAGAGGTGCTGGATCTAGTTTAGCTAAGCTAAGCCCAGACTCCAGCTCCCACAAGACAAGCTCTGTTTATTATTATTATTACTGAGAAGAGAAATCTTACCATGCTATAGCCCAGACTGTAGTTCAGCCAGTCCTGCAAGTCCCTCTGGTCCGAAGGAGCACTGCTCATACCTGCTCAGCCGGTGAGACTGCTGCCACTTTTCCTGCAATAAGGTCCATAAACAAGAGCCAGATGCTCTGCACATCCAGGCATTCATCCAGGATCCTGCACATCCTGGGAGCAAGACTGTCCTGCATAGAAAGTGCAGCGTCAGTACTTAGGGACAAGGTTGCTTGGCTTTGTAACGCAGCCAGCACCGAGGCAGGGACATCTCAGCTGAACATCTTGGTCGTCACCCCTCTGGGAGAGCACGGCCACAGCTGCAGGAACAGAGGCTGCTCTGGCTCCTGGGGCGAGGACAGACTGCAAAGGTGATGATGGCACAGCTGCTGGCGTGCTCACAGCACTGAGATAAAGACTTGCACAAGAACACAGCAAGAACCGTGGTTGTACTTCATTGCACAAATGATCGACTCCGGTGCATAATGGGCTGCCTCCATTGCTCTGCCAGCAGGTGCAATTCCCACTGCACACAATAACATTTGCCTATTTATGTCAAGCCCTGATTACTGTATTATATGTAAAACAGATCTTTCTTGCAAGCCAAACAAGGGGGGGGAAGAAGAAAAAAAAAAAAGAAAAGTCAGCTGTGACTCATGCAAGTCAGCAGTGTGATACCAGCCTGAAGGAGCCGTGCTGGGCTGGACACCAGCTGGCTGCCGCGACGGCAACAGCAGGCACCCTCCCTGCTCCAGCCAGCACAGGCTGGGCCTCCTGCTCGTCCTTTTTCTTGGAGAGGGGAGAGAGGCAAGAGCTGACGGCTCAGGCTGGGCGCTGTCACAGCCCTCAAACCCTTAGGCTGTCAAAAGGCATCCACGGGGAATGGAAATGCCAGCGGTGGCGCAGGCTGGACGCGGTCTCCTCTGCGAACGCGTCTCCTCCACCTCCTCAGCAAGGACACGGGGAAAGCTGGCAGCGAGCACACGGGTGACCTACACAGGAGCCTGCTGTGCCTGGAGCCATGCCAGCAGGCAGCCCGGGAGGAACAGGCGTCTCTCACTGCCAGCAGCAGGCTCCGGTGGTCGGCAGATTTGTTTCTCTGTCGTCGCCTGTCCTCGGGCTTCCCCCAAGGACAAGGCTGAGCTGCACCTATCGGATCTCCTGGTGCTTTTTGGGCTTGGATCAGGCAGGTTGACACCCCACTCATGTCAGGGATGATCATCACAGGGCACACCCTGCACTACACCTGCAGGAGCTCAGGCTGACCTCCCTAAAAGCCGAGGGGAAGGAAGGCAGCCGCTGGCACCACAGCAGAGGCAGCTCTCACACACAGCTGCTACTGCACAGCACCCAGTCAGAGACAGACACATCTTTTTTTGGGTGCTAGCACTCACCAACCAGTCCCTGGGCCCAGCTGCTGACAGACACCAGCCAGCCAGACCTGTGCCAGAGAAGAGGATTTGTGCTTTTACTACGCTGTTCACAGAGACCTTTTATGCTCCTCCCCTGTGCATGGTGAATGCTGAGTTTCCTTTCACTTCTGAACTTTCACTGGGCCCGTTCCTGATGCCCTTTTCCTCCTGAACTAATGCTCCTCCATCCCTCCAACAGTCACAACTGGCCCACCTCCCTGTCCCCTCCACTGTCACCAGCTCCTCGCTGCAGTGACTCCAGGCATGAGCCAAAGCAGCTGCTGATGCTTTTTTTGCTCAGCACAGAGACTGCCATCACCGCAGGCTTCACCCACGTGCCTGCTCAGCCAAGCCCCACCTAATGACCATCCATTACCTGCTGACACACAAAGCCTTTCAGCCCTGCTCCTGTCCTCTTAATTCCAGCTTTGGCCAACACACCCATCTGTCTCCAACCTACTGCCTCAACACAAGCCAAGTGTTTTATCCCCTTCACCTCTTCCCTCAAGAAACTCAATCACTGGAAATAGGGAATTAAAGCCAGCATAACCCCTGAAAGCTCACTGGCACAAAGTACCACCTTTTTAAAAGCCCCAACAGGGAAAAGCAGAAAGGTGAAGTATTGGTGTAAGGGGTTAAAGCAGTTTATTCACAAGCAGTCACACAAGGAAATCGTAAAGGGGTATTTCACAAGCCAAAGGAAGAGAGAGGAGTGAGTGTCTCTCTCCAGCACTTCAAGACCAAGACAGGTCACAGTGTCTCCAAGCCACAAGTGGCTTTGCTCAGCATCAGGACTGCAGGTGCCTGCTGAGCTGCCAGTCCAGCTGGTGCCAACACAGACACCCACTGATTGTGCTCAAAGACAGAGCCCCTGGGTTAGGAACAGACACAGGTCTGAGCACGGGATTGACCTGACAAACAGCTCGGACAAGAGCCATCCTGGAGCACATTCCGAGTGCCCCAAGAGAACACCACAGCAAGGCTGACATGGGCTCCAGGAGGCTGGCTCAGGTGACTGCAAAAGCCCAAGCTGCCTTAGCCCAGCCTGCCTCCAAAAAACACATCGCTCACCGCAGCACCACAGCCAGCCGGGTGCTGCGCTGGGGACAGGCAGCAAAAAAAACCCAAGGAAAACACTCCACTGAAGATCAATTCAGGCTCCAAAACGCTGACCATAGACCAGGGCAAGTCTGAAACCAGAAAATGCTTTATTGGAAAGGTACAAAAAAACCAGTCACTGCAGCTAAATTTACAGCAATAAATTACGTTGTGGCTGTCAAGAGAAGTAATGGACACATACACAGGGCTATTCGCCTTACAAACAGGAATCCACATTGCTTGGTATATCAATAATTTATTTTATAATAAAAAAGCAGCACAAAAATAAATATTGAAATGAAATTACTGAGTAACCACAGAGGATAGAATGAGCTGGTGATAAAAAACAACTTAAAACAGAAGACTTCTATCATTAAAAAAATGAAAGCAAGTATCCACCATCTACAGAAACACCCCAGCAGACTGAAATACAGACGAAGGAAAACAAATCCACATTACAAAAGTTTTTCGGTTTTGTTTTGTTTCTTTTTTTTTCCTTTTTTTTTTCTCCTTTTTTTTTTCTTTTTTTCTTTTTTTTTTTTTTAAATAAAAACAAATCATGACAATGGAAGTTTAAATGATTCGAGAGAGAGAGAGAGAGAAAAAACTGCCACCTTCTCCTCCTCCCCGGGGGTCTGAGCCATCCCGTGGCCCCTCGTCCCTCCCCAGGTCTCTGCACTTTGCGGTCTCCTCCCGGCAGACAGTAGAGTGGGGCAGGAGCAGAGACACAGCCTTGTTTCAAAGGGATCTGGAGCTGCCCTGGAGGGGAAGGTTCCCCACTCCCGACAGAGAGCACAGCAGACTCCTCTAGAACACGGGTGTCCCTTCCCCGTCCCCGCGCGATGCTTTCAGATTCTCCTGCATCCCACCCAGCCCTCGGTTCCCACGTCACACTGAGGATGGGGAGCAACCAAAGAAAGGCCAGGCCTAGGGGAGAGGATCCCAGCACCCAGAACTCAGAGCCCCCGCTCCTCCTCAGCGGGGTCCAGGGGACAAACTAAGAGGGGCAGAGAAGGGAGCAGAGCCCCGCGGGAGGCGCCAGCTCCCCACGCCACGCTCGCCCCGGGCGTCAGGCTGGCAAGTGCAGGACGGAGAGAAAACAAAACAAAACAAAAAAATAAAACACAACAGAAACAAACCGAACCCCAGAGGAATGCAACGCGACAACCCCAAGCTGGAGGGCCCTCCAGGGAGGAGGGTGGAGGAGCTGAGTCTCCAACACAATCAACAGCTTTCGGGTCATTCCTCCCTCCACGTTACCTTGCAATTCTGATCCCTCTGTGGAAGTTTAGCCAGGACATTTCATTCCCCTCCAGGTCACCACCCAGGGAGCCCTGGACCGGCAATTTCTTTTAATAAAGATTTACAGTATCAAACTTGGAAAAAAAATTATTTTTTTTTCTTTTTTACGAAAAATCTGTACGATAAAATGTATATAATTATATATTTATATATATATTTCTCTCTCTTTAAATATTTCCACGTGGTCCTTATGGATATCCAATATGGATTACCTACCATGGCTATGGTATCAACAGCTTTAACAACACCCAGGCCTCTTGTTCTTTATCGAGTGACCAGAGATTTAAGTGCCTACCAGCACTAAACTAGCAATCACTTGGACAAGCCTTTGGCACCCTTCCAAGAACTGGAAAAAAAAGAAATACTTGGCCACAAGGGAAGTGCCACATAAAGATATGTTTCTCAACTCATTCCAACAGCAAGAAGACCCCAGGAACAAAGTCTGACCTCCGTCCCCTTCAGTGAGACAGGTCTGATTTCCCCGGAGGGGTGTCAAGGGCAGCCAGAAGGTGTTCCGATCTAGCCAGGAATGTTACGGAGCTCTGGAGCTGTTTTAAAGACTGGAAGCATTTGGGCATTTTCAAGTCAACTGGCCTTTTTCATTAAAGTTTTCATTTAAAGCCCCAACAGTGCCAGGAGTCTCCATTTTGCCTGCTTTTGGAGGCACCTGTAAGGTCTGGGAAAGTGTCCAATGTCTGAGCTGGAGAACATGAGAGGACCAGGAAATGACCACAACATCTTTCTCTTCCTCAGCTTCTGCTGTGGGAGTCAATAACTGGTACTGATACACAGGACATTGATCTGCCTGTTCGGAGATAGGGAGGGAATGGAGGAGAAATGAGGTAACACTAAGTGCCATCCAAACTCTACATGTTGGAAAATCACTTGAAGGAAACTCCCTGCTCCCCTCCGAAAGATGTGGATCTGGCAGGGGGAACGAGCCTTCAGGAAGCATTTCACTGACACCCTTTCTGGCTCAGTAAGGTCACGGATGCTGATGTTGGGGACTGAATGAGAACCAAGTCTGAGGTTTCTCTTTTCATTAACCTATTTCACAAAGGATCCTCTTGGGAAATCCAGAGACTCCAATGACAAGGTGAAAAAAAAAAAAAAAAAAAAAAAAAAGCAAGCTAACAACTTCTTCCAAAGACAAGTAGGGCTTCACTAAATTTCTACCAACTTACTGCCATTCAAGGCAAGACAAAGCCTCAAACAACAAATTATACTGGGTGTCAGATGCCAGTTCACTGTCCTCTTTCCAGCAACGGTAGCACTTGATTATTCTCTTTCAGTCCAAACCACTTATGAATTCTCCGTGATCTTTGTTTTCTGTTCTGGAGCCCAAATTCTCTAAGCTCTTCTCCTCATCTTAAACCTCAGCAATCTCATTCTCTTCTCACCTGCATGACAACAGGCATCGTCCATTCCACAAGTCTCTGACCTGCCCTATAAAACACAGTCCCTTTTCTTTCCTACTTCAATAAGAAAAAAAACAACAACAAAACACACAAACACCAACATAGCTAATTTTTTTTTTTTTACAGTGACCTGGAAACATTCATCGTTTCACCACTGCTGCACAACAGCAGCATCTCTCCTTCCAGCTTCCCAAATCCTGCCCACTGCCCAAGCCAGAAATCCCTCTCCCAAACCACTGCTCAGAGCCAAAAAGCGACTTCTCGATCCCAATCCTTCTGTCCCCTGCACACACATTGATTTTCCATCCTGCCCTCCATGCTCCTGTCGGGATCACTCACCCACTTGCAAGAGAAAGCATCAAGTTTCAGGGTCACATTCACACAGGTTGTCTGAATGCTGAGGGCTGTTCACTGTACTCTTTGGATCCCAAATTCAGCATCTGATGTGCTATGGAGAGGGAAAGACTCTTCCAAGCTCCCATCTGACCACCCCTGATCCCACCCATCTCTGATCACCAAGGATGGTGAGCACAGCTCTCCAGCTAAGAATGCTCACTGCTCACATACCAATGCTTTTGTCAAAGAGGAGACTCTAAACTTCTCTCCTCCTGGCTGAATGCTATTGCCCTCTAGTTACACTTCAGTGCTTTAGAAAACATCCTTCTGAAATACTCTGCACAAAACCCTTCTCGTAGTGCTGATTCCAGCAGAACTGTCCCACCTTCTCTCACAGCCAATTCTGCCTCCACCAGAAATACGTGCAGCATTTTTCCTCCTCATCTCCCCTTCTCCTCCCCATCACACTGCTCTTCACAGCATTTACTGTGCCTCCCTCCCTTCAGCTTCAGGTAACCCAGGAAAAATAAGCTGCTACTTCAAGACTGCAGATCATCTGGAAGAAATAAACTGCATAAATATACCCAATTCACAGGCACACCTTTGGGAAGGAGCTATCAGGAAACTTGGACTATGGAATAAAGGAGGCTGCAAATGTAGTTTTTTTACAGGCCACACAGGTAATGGGGCATATTAAAATATGTAAAATATATATTTTTCCATATTTTAACAGCATGGATTGAAAACAAAAGGTTATTCTTAATGGGTGTGGTCAGACCCAAGCATTTATCTCCATCATCCTCCCACTCCCATCCACTCTTAGCAGGATGAAATCAAACCCAAAAAGCCTATAATCCTGCCCTCATAGTATCAGATGGAAGTGGGGAAGGTAGGGGAGACCCTTCTTACAAGGAGTAGGAGGCCACTAAAGGAAACTCTTTTTTCCCATACATTCATCTCACATGATGATTTCTACGGTCCGTATGTTTCCTGGCTCTTGAGCATCATTCACGAAGACTCCAAAGGCTCCTCAGGTATCTTCTCCCAGCTGGAAAGCTGCCCACAGCTGAGAGGGGTTTGTGGAGGCAGAGGGAAGGTGGAAGCAGATCTTGCAATTTGTACTGCATACAGAGCTCAAATCCTGGACACAAGAGGTTGATGGAGCCACTGAGTCCAGACAGAAGCAGCCAGTTAAGTTCCCTTTATAGGAACCCTTTGGGTTTGTTTGTTTTTCTCTTTTCTTTTTTTTATTTTCTTCTGCTTTTTTGCACTTTTTGGAAGAGACTTCTTAAAATGCCAATTCTTGACGTGACCAAGGACTCCGGAACAATGCATAAGAGCCTTATCCCCTCCCCTCTGAAAGGCTGCTAGTTCCCCCCACCGAGGGCACTAGGAGGCTGCTGAAAAGGGCACAGAACTGGATGAGATTTCGGCTGATTTCACGATGGTGATGACACTGGTGGTGGCGACTTTGGTCGGGGTAATGGGCCCTCGCGCCACGGTACGAGCAAAGGTCTGGAGTGCTTCGTACTTGGAGCGCAAGGCATCCAGCTCTAGCTTCATGCTGCTGTTTTCTCTGGCCAGCTTCTCCACCTCTTGCTGCAGCTCAACCCGCTGCCTCTCGAGCTCCTCTTTCTGAGTCACGCGCTTGATGCGGCAGCTGGCGGCGTAGCCCCGGTTCTTCAGCGTGCGCCTCCGCTGCTTCAGACGGATGACCTCCTCTTTGGTGAGACCCCTCAGGTGCTGGTTCAGCTCCCGTACGGACATTGACACGAGTTCATCATCACTCAGCACTGGGGCATTCTCTCCTGACTCCTCCTTTACCTGCAAATACCAACAGCACAGGGGTAGCAGCAGCGCGACGCGAGCGGATGCTCTGGGCGGCGGGAGGAGGAAAGGCCACCCCTCAGCAACGTGACATCCCCACCTGGAAAACACTCCTGATGTGCTGTGGAGAGCACTAGCTCCACTAAAACATCTGGGTTAAACATGGCAGAGATCTGAGCACTGTAGCTGTCTGGGTTTGGGACACCCTCTTAGGCCAGAGGAAGCAGTCAGCTTTACATGCCCAATGTGAACCCAACAGCAAGATAATATAATATAATTTCAGGGGGATAAATATAAAGTCAGCTGAAGCCTTTTTTTTGTGAAGTCCTTTGTCAGGACCTGGAATTCATAATGAATGCTAAAGATAACACCTTTTCCCAGCATTATGCTGGGACATCAGGGCAGCACCTCAAAAGCAGAATAGCTGCTTCTGTGCAGGGCTTAATTCAGCATTTTGTGATTTTTCATTGAAGATTGCTCATTTGAGTAGTGAACAAAACCAACCATGCTTGGCTTCAAGGACAGCCTGATTTGGTTTTTCTGGGGCACACCATGTAGTAAGTGAAGTTACATGAGAAAACCACCAAGGCCTTGCCCTTTCCTCAAACACGTTTCCCACCACCATTATTTTCAGAATCACAAAATTGTTTAGGCTGGAAAAGACCTTCAATATCACTGAGCACAGAACGTTTAAGACACCACCCTTTTGTCTTTCCAGAGACTGCAGGATATATAGAATGAAGAGCCAAAACACCAGAAAGAAATTTCAATAATGCATGAATGGCCCAGGCACAGAACACTATCAAGCTGGTATGTCCGAGGCATTTACTGTCTCATGGATCTGGGAGACACCAGCTGAACAAGTCCTTTCCCCAGAGCCTCCCAGTCCTGAGAGTAAAAGTACTTTAATGCCAAGACTGGGAGCACTGGTTTCAGGATGCTGCCGATACCTCCTACAGTCAGGAGTCTCTTGGACAGCTGCTGGGCTATGGCATCCCAGAGACTTCAGGCCTCTTTCTGGGTAATGCCAGTGTTTTCCTACCCTAACTTTTCCTGTAGACAGTGGGAAATTGTATCAGCACCCATTTGTAAGAGTCTCTCAGAATGAAAAAGAACAGTCACGTACGACCAACATCGCACAGTTGTGTGACAGCCTCCCCCGCCACCCAGCACCACCCACTCAGCTCCTTCCCTACCTTTAATGCCTTGTTCGGTTTGGGATTAGTCGTCATAACCTGAGCACAGTCTTCCGGACAAAACTGCTCAGAAATTGCAACTGGAAAAACAAAACAAGGTTTCCAGGTTAAGCTCAGAGACGAGGGCAGGAAGAAGATACCCAACAAACAGCCCAAACCCCCGAATCAACCACCATTAAAAGAAATAAGCACACAGTTGTTTGAAGCACTGGGATGGATTCAGGTATCATTTACCCTATTCAGATAAGAGAAATTTGTGTTGACAAGTGCATTGCTTTTTAACACCAGGACCTTGTCTTTTGCTGTTAACCACACTAAGATCCAGCAGAGGAGATAGGGCAGGGAGGAAAGAAGGACACCCACATTCATCAGTAAACAAGAGTCACACTTAGCATCAGGCACCACCTTGCCATGTGCCACCCCCTCCCAAGGGGAGAATGGAGCGTGGCCTCCAAGGCCCCGTCACTGGCTCACCTCTCTCTGGAGGCATCCCAGACGCTCCAAATGGCCTATTAGGGACTGAATTAAGAGTTACCTCTGCTCATAAAAGGCACTGAAAAGCCACAACACAACAACTCCCTTCATTCTCATTTTGATGATTATTAGCCCGGCTCGAAATTGAGCCAGCAACCCAGAGAGAAGCTGCCTGCTTTGTAACCTGCTTCCAGCACTGTCCCCACCCAAAGGAGACGCTACCAGAAAACCCAAACAACAGAAACAAAAACCCCCAACAACAAAGCCAGGAAGGAGTTCACCTCTCCCGACACACCAAGACTGTTGCTCCCCTATCCTCCAGCCCCAGACTGCGAGACGGGGATGTGCCTGCTTGATGTTTCTAGCGACGTGGAGGCATGTCCATCCACAGCCAGTCCGTCCCCTGCCGCGACGCTGCCCTTCACTCTCACCTTTAGCCAGCGACTGCGCCCCTCCGAGCGGCGCCCTGCAGAAAATCCACCTGCCCGCACCTCCGCCCAGCCCCTGCACCCCGTGGTGACGGCAGCACGACGGTACCTACCCCGGGAGAGGCACCGGCAGCCGTGCCACCATCACAGCCTCTGCTAGGGCTCCCCGGCGGGGAGGGGGTGAGGCGCCGGTGCCCCCGGCACAAGGCGGCTTCGAGGGCTGCGCACCCGCGGCACCGCAGAGCGCTGCCTGTCTGGCGGGAGTCCTCTCTCTGTCTCCCCCCCACCTTCTCCAGCCCAGCCCAAACCCTCCCCATTTCCACGTCTGCATCGTGTCACACATCCTAATCATTCATGAAAAATCCAGCCAAAGCATCCCAAGCATGATTCCCTTCTGATAGTTGCCATGGTGACCTTGGGAAAGTAGCCAACCCGGAGACAGTCACCATGGAAACAGAGAAGCCCAAAAGCAATAATGACTTCAGGTCATGTCTGTGCAAAGACATCACGAGGTCGTCGGAGAGTAAACAAACTCATTCATATCTGCAAACAGGGGCGGCGGGATTTGGGGGGGTGCAAAGGTGGGGCGTGGGGACCAGTGGGAGCTGGGTGGGTGAAGGTGCTGGCTCAGCCCGTGCTGCTGTCACTTGGATTTTATCAGTCAAGGCACCTCATCATCACACGACTTACATAAAAATCAAGATGAAGAGCGGGGGGGGGAAATAATCCTGTAATTGCTTAGCTGCAAGATACTATCCTAGATATTAGGGAGTGTATTTAGGCACCTCCTCTCTATTTTTAAGCCCGAGACAGCACAGCTCTCCATGTCTGGAGGAGGGACAAGGACAGCCGCACAGCACACAAGCCAAGATGCTCCGTGATGAATGGACCACTTACAGCAACTGGTGTGCGCTGCATTTTCTAGAGCATCACCGAGTCCTTCCCCGCTCTCCTCCAGCGCTGAGCCCCACCCCGGGCACACCTCCAGCCACAGCCCCTTGTGTCGCCAGGACAGCAGGAGTGGGCAGGGCATGGGGAAGGGGGGCAAGTCCCAGACCCCCTCAGCTGCCTCCGACAGACGGGGATGTGCCCAAGCTCTGTCTGCGCGCTCCTCAGAGCACGAACTCCTGCGAGCACAGGCACCTCTCCAGACCCCGGCACTGCCCTTTCACCGTCCATCGCTTCCCCTCCGCACCAGGCATCTGCTGCCCATCCCTACCTCCCGGCCGGAGGCGCAGATGGAAGCAGCTGGGGGGAAGGAAAAAGCTCCTTGTCTCGGCCAACAGGTCCCGGAGTGGAGGAGCACAGAGGCGCTGCCAGTGCGGAGAGGAAAGGGCCGGAGCCCCCTCCCTGCAGAGGCGCAGCCGGGCCGCAGGCAGTTGGTGCCATAGTTATGCAGTGAGTCACCAGCTGTTTACAGAGTTTGAGCGCTCACATTCCCACAGCATCAGAAACTCTTCCTTCCCTCGGCGGCATCCCCCCTCCCTCGCCGCCCCCATCCCTACAAGGGAAGGGGCGCGCTGGGCGCGCTGGCCGCTCGCCGCGCTGCGAACGCCGGAAAAGGAAAGGCAAAAAGGAGGGGGAGGCCAACGACAGCCCCGTCACACCCACCAACTGCACAAAAAGCCTTTTGATCCTCACCCAGCGCGTCTTCAAAGCGCTTTCTGCGCCAGCCGATGGAAAAACTGAACGCGGCCACTTGGCTGCGCGGAGACGGAAAGAAATGTAAAGTATCATGGAAAACAAGAGCCCAGGGGTGAGGTTGCCTCCAATGGGGGTCAGCGCGAGGGCTCACCTGCCACTCTCAGCAATGCTCCAGCTCTGAATGATGAAACGCTTCTGGTCACCTGTTGCTCCATGTCACCAAAGCAACAGCTCCTGACCCTGCACATTCCACAGCGGACAGCACAGGCGCTCGGCTCAGCGTCTTCTGCTGCACACCTGTCTCCCCCCACACACCCAGGCACCCTGGATGGGCCAGCATCCCTCAGAGATAGGCTGGGATCCACCCTACTGCACCAGAGGCCGTGGGCCAGAGCTGCTGCTGACACAGATTAATGAGGAGGTTCAAGGCACCATCAGGAATTGTGATGCCAGACCCTCTTAAAACACGGGTGGGAGACTGGGGGCTGGCCTAACCCAAAGGGAAAGATTTCATAGAGCAAGCAGAAACACTCAAACAGGCTCAAGTCTCACACTCAGATATTAGTGCCAGGGAGAGTCTTATCACTGCACTAGGTGAAGGCACAGGTGTGGTCCAGGCTCTGCTCGAAACTGATACAACAACACGCAATCCCCACCAGCACTCCTCCAGGGCCTCATCTCCTCATCCACCAAACCCTTCCCATCAGGATTATTTGGGACTATTCAGCTACCAGCGAGAAGTCACTAAAAATCAGCATGTCATATCCCACACTTACAAGGCAAAACCTTGAAATGAAATCATAAACCACTCTGCAAACAAGTCATACCCAGCAGCGTTCCCTAAACATGGTGCACAGGGGTCTTCTGGGACCCTGCCTGCAATTTGATTATTAGAACCCTTTTAGTCTTTACCCTACTCCTGCCCTTCTTTCCTTAATTGCATTTGCTGCATCACATCTAAAATTAGGAGCTCAGCTTTTTGGAACGAGGATCGTGCTACATCCCTGCTCTGTAAGCAGTACGACACACTTCGAACGCCACATCAATAAAGCAGCAAGTAGTATTACACCAACTGTGAGGGGAAAAAGCTTTTCCAGAGCAGCTCCACGCTCGTATTTACAGCAAGTGTTTTGACTGTGGGTTACATAAAGAGCCCTTGTAATTCTGCAATAAAGTTACCCATTGACAGCCTTGCCAACGCCCTCGCCCTCTCTCACACAGCTCCTATGCCTCCTGCAGCATCCTCCCAAAAACCTGGAAGTCTCCAGCTGACATCCTCAGCCTGACAGTCTCAGCTTAGAGCATCTAGAGATCCCAGTTCCTCCGCTTTGAAAGCGAAAGGCAGCAGAAGCCTGACTAAGGCAGAGGTAGGACAGAGCTTTCCACACAAGGCTTGCAATTAAGAAAGAAAACATGCCAGAGTGAGATTTCAGACTTTCCACGCTACAGGGCTTTCCAAGCGCGTTACACATTAAGGAATTACTATAAAATCACAGCCGACACCCGACAACTGCAGATGAACTTGAATTTCAAAACTCTTTCTACAGTGAAAGACAACCCTGGCCACAACACGAGTGCCTGGCAGACAGCCCTGCTGGTGTTTAGCTTCCATCCTCACACACATACAGCAAACTGAAAACATGCAACCCTCACCTTCCGCCAGGCCAGCGACGACTTCCCGAGGGCAGAAAAACAGCGCAAGGTTCAAGCGGCGACGGGGATCTCGGCCATCACGTCTCAATTCGGCACCGGCAGCTACGCAGGGAATACTCTACTCATCCCCAAACGCAGCCATTTAATTCCTAGGCAGCTGCTTAAATTTCTCGTTCATCCGCAAGTTGTTCCCAGCTCCAGAGCGCTAGCCAAAGGGATGTGCCTACCACGGGTAACATCTGAGCTGACAGGTGAAGGCAACTACAGATGCTTAAATCCTCATCGCCGTGCCTCTGCCGCTCGGAGGCACGACACGGATTTCCAGCACATTGCAGCATGGTAGGCAGAGCACCATCCCTCTCCCCATCATTCAAAAAGCCATTCTCCTGCTCTGACAACCTTCACACATCCTGTAAGGCAGACTGACGCTTGTCACTCATTTGTAATGAGAGCGGGGAGGGACGGGCTGGTGGTGTGAATCAGAGAGTAGAGAAGCATATGCGAGGCAATATATTTGACATGAAGAGAGAGAAGACACAAGGAGGGGGTGAGTCACTGTTTACTGTTCTAGAGGAGCTCCACGCAGCCCTCGCCCAGCTGGCCAGCTTTCCATTTCCCTTATGGATCGGAACCAGCATCCAGAAGCAAAGAGGAGATTCAGGAACCTTCAGAGCACATTTGAGAGCTGCCAGGACACAGCTCTCTGAGGCGCTCTCTGGGGAAGCCTGGACACGGATCAGACAGCCTTCAGTGGTTTGGTAAACAACCTAGTCAGAAGCTGCAGAGAGCCTGTGGTTAGGGAGCAGGGATATGGAGTACCAGGCGGGTACGCCTGTGTGTCACCTCTGAAACTTCATGGAGGAGGAGGCTGAAGGGGAAAGGTATGCGACAGCCAGCCCTGGTACTGACAAGCTTACAGCACTTTTTCCATCACGTGCTTGTAAAATGCGGTGACAGAGATATACTGGAATTACACCTCAGCATCACCAGCCCAGAGATGCAGCTCCCCAGCTGGACAAGCTGAGCCACCGTGCAACAAATAACTCGCTCAGACGCACAGCCGGACCCTGGGGCAGAGCTGGGATTGGGATTCCTAACTTTGCTGCTCCTGACCCCAACTGCCAGCTATCAAGTCAGAGATCTTCACTAACTGCTAATAATGGAACATAGTGGCATTGCTATTTGGCATCCTGCAATATTGCAAAGCGGTGGGATCCACTCTGCAGCCTGTCCCTCCACTCAGGAGCACAGCGCCAGGGTAATTGCTCTCATTACTGCCTTCCCCCAGCCCTTGTGCTGATGGTCACAGAGCACTGCATCGCTTGTGCTTGCTTCATGCTTGGAAGACTCTCTGCCCAAGTTTGAAGATAGCCTCAAACAATAGCTGAGACAGAAGTGGAAACTGCCTGTTCATCTCTACAGGGTGCTGAGCCTGAAACTTCCTGATAATTGAAAGTGCTAGCACCGCTCAAGTATTTCACAGCTGGATGTTTACAGAAATGATCAGCGAGCAGGCTTATCCCACAAACCCCGACTGCCGCAGGGGCCAGCGCTCCCAGCTGTCCTTTCTTCGCTTCCCAAACATCTCACACAGCTAGAGATTTTCAATACCAAGTCCTGCAGCACATTCCATGCCATTAATCATCTTCCAATGCTGATGGAAATCAGAGGGTATCAAGCTGATCTGTATTTTTCCCTTTCAGGAGGCACACAGCAGTACTGAACTCCATGCCGCAACAGATTGCTGAGACGGGCGACGGCGCAGAAATGACATAAAACATGACAAAGCACGTTGTCCTTGACAGGCAAGCAGGAGAGGGGGAAAAAAAAAAAGCAGCTAACAAATTTCTGCCTCTGCTTCAGAAATAGTTGCGAAGCAAAGCAAGAACCTGGCGTAACACAGCCGGGAACATTTAACGGGGCTCAAAGTCCTGTCAAGCTCAGAGCCCGCAGAAGCGGGCAGGGTGTCCTGAGGGTGAGAGCTGAGTGTCCCCAAGCTTGCGGCAGGAGCCCCGCCGCCGCTCGCCGCCAGCCCCCGGTCCGGGCGGGAGCGGAGTGAACTCCGGGGCCGCGCTGCCATTGGGCGGCCGCGGCGTCCATCAGCCCGAGGAAGTGACTGCACGAGGGAGGCTTGAGGAAGGGCTCTCGGCTGGCAGCACCGCGGACACACACGGAAGGAGAGGGGGAAAAAAAAGCGGAGGGACGCACGCTCCTTTTTCAGCAGTGAGGGGAAAACCAAGCAGGTAAATTCAATCGGTGCTAAAAACCCCGACGGCACCCACGGCGCGACGCGCTGGGACCGGGGCGCAGGGCTGCGGCCGCCACGGGGCTTACAAAAACTGAAAGTGCAAGAAAAAGGCGTGCAGCTTTTCAGGGAAACGCTTGGCTCTCACGGGCTCCCTCCACCTTCCGCAGTCCCAGCTCGGCTTTAGGCACGCTGGCAAAGGAGGGGGCGGCCAGGTGAAAGCAAAAATGGAGGCCTTTCCCTTTTCTGTAACAACTTTGCCCAAAGGGGGCTCGTTCCTAATTTGAGACCTCATGGCCTGCTTTCAGCAGAATCTGTAAAATAAATTCTCCACGGAGGAACCCACGAGGGAGGGGAGCGGGCTCTCAGCCCGAGGAAGAGGAAGGAAACAAACCCTGACATACTCGGAGAGTTTGGAGATCTCAGTTCCCGTCGCTCGTGGCCTGGATGTTTCCCCACCTTATGCCGCTGCCGTCACGGGGAGGCTGAAGAGGTTTCCCCCCACCCACCTCCTCACTTCTGATTAAATCCCCAAACCGTCCCGCACCCACCAGACAGTCACGCGGCAGTGCCCGCTCCCGGAATGTCACCGTCCCCTTTCCTCCCACTGCCAGTCCCTGGGCGGCCGCTGAGCACCCCCCGCTTCCAGGGCGGCCCCATGCACACGCATCCCTCCCTCCGCACAGGCTCCGGGACCAGCCCGAGCACACCACGCACCTCTCCCTCTTTCGACCCCACCAGCAGCTGTGCTCAGCACAGATAAGCCCCTCACCCGCCGCAGCCCTGACCTCCAGCCCATCCGACGGGCAGCGACGCGCCCGCCCGGAATTTCCCGGTGGCGGCTGCTCCTGCCCGATAACCCGAGGCGGACAGGGGATCACGAAGCCGCCACCACGCCCGGCCACCGCCGCGGCCACGCTGCCCGGCCCCGGCTGCGCCCCGGCTCCCTCCGTACTACAAAAGCTGCTATTTTTAGTCGGCGGAGCGCGCGGCGTCACAACAGGTTTCCTCACATGTATTTTAAGAGCCATTCAAAGGCAGAGGCAGGCAGCGCGCTCATCCTCGGGGGGAAGAAAAATAACAACAAGAGACACGGAAAGCATCACCCCGGCAAACACCCAGGGGACCCCCCCAGCCCCACGTCCCCGAGGGTGCGGGGGTGCTGCCAGCCCCGTCCCACGGGGATCGAGCGGTGCCGGCTCCGCACGGGTGCGAGGTGACAGGGAAGATGTGACGGCGGGGCCGCGGCGTCCCCGCCCCGCGGGGGCTT
>VZTB01005860.1:419463-467926 GCA_013397245.1 Thryothorus ludovicianus | reverse complement strand
GTCAAGAGGACACACGTGTATGTAAGCGCCGGCACGGCCGGAGCGGGGCCCGCAGGCTGCCGGGGGCTCCCCGGGCACGCCGCTGCCCGTGCCCGGCCCGGCTGCGCGTCCCCCGCGCAGTGCCACCGCGGCGGGGCCGGCCGGGCACGAACCCTGGGTGCGTGTGCCCGTGGCGTGCAGAGGCCCCCGGGGTTCGCCGCCCCGCAGCGCCGGGGAGCGGCGGGAGGTTGCGGGAGGCGGAGGCGCTGCCACCCCGGGGAGGCCCCGGCAGGTTGAGCCGGCGTGGCGGCCCCGGCTGGGAGATAAACCTGTTTGTGGGGGATGGAGCCGTTCTCTGCAGGGAGCAGGTTGAGAAGAGCAAGGTCTGAGTGAGAGTGAGGAGACAAGAAAGTTGTGTCTCTTTTTTAAGATGCTGAGATTGCTCCCTGCAAACTTAACAGGAGCATGGGGGTCTCCTTTGCTTAGAGTACGGGAGGTGTTTGTTTGCCAGAGAGGTTTTCAGAATCAGCTTTTATCAGTAGAAAGCGAGAGCTAAGGGCATATTCTTACCCATTCCTTGTCCAGCCCACCTCGGGTCTAAAACCTCTGAGTCAGGGCTTTGGACGATGATGACAGAGGATGCTCGGAGAGGATGCTCAGAGCAGAGGAATGCTGAGCAGAGAATGCTCCAGACCCCGGAGCTGCAGCTCTCAGCATCACAGCTCTGTTCCCACAGGAAGAGCAAGCTCGGTTTTGCTTGCACCTTCCAGAAACACTGCAGTCCATTAATTCAGACCTGGCAAAAACTCCTTGAGGGGCCA
Organism: Thryothorus ludovicianus; assembly: GCA_013397245.1. Classification (NCBI taxonomy): domain Eukaryota; kingdom Metazoa; phylum Chordata; class Aves; order Passeriformes; family Certhiidae; genus Thryothorus; species Thryothorus ludovicianus. The sequence goes on along the minus strand of VZTB01005860.1, from coordinate 467,126 downwards.
CTCTGCCACCTCCCAGAAGCAAATGCTGCTTTGTTCCTTGGGATTGGTGGACAGTCAGGTGTCAGTGTCTCCCCACACTTAGCAGGCCAGCTGACCTTGGCAAAGCCTTCCTTTGCTGAGTTTGCCAGGTGCATCTTGGCTGAAGGTGCAGATGCGATACTGCAGGGTGCTGAGGCTGGCAGGCTCTGCCCAAACCACAGGCATCAGGAGAGGGGAAAGCTGGCCTTGAGGGCAAGCTCTCCCCCTCTGTCTCCTTCACACCTGCCACCGTCTCTCCTTCTATCCAGCACCAGGACAATGAAGTCGTACCAGAAGCTGACAACAGCACAGCCCGCAGCATGCCGGCTGGAAGAGGAAGGGGCTGCCCCGACGCCCTCCGGCCGTGGGAAGCTGGCCCCGTGGTGGGTGGGCAGCGGGCTGCTGGTGGCCGCCGTTCTGCTGAGCACCATCACTGTCTGGGTGCTGCGGCAAGTTTCGGGGGGCTGGCTCGGACCCACGCCGCCCCCCAAATGTCTCCTGGTGCCTGAGAGCCGTCGCTTTGACTGCTACCCAGAGCGGCGCGTGGTGGTGACCCAGGAGCTCTGTGAAAGCCGAGGGTGCTGCTTCATCCAGAGTCCCCTGCCGGCAGAGGGCAAGCAGGGGGTGCCCTGGTGCTTCTATCCCCCTGACTTCCCCAGCTACGCCCTGGAGAGCCTCAACCAGACAGCGCTGGGCATGGTGGGGCTGCTGGTGCGAAGGGAAAAGGCCTATTACCCTCGGGACATCGAGAAGCTGAGGCTGGATGTGGAGTTTGAGACAGACACTCGGCTGCACATCAAGGTGAGCTTCCTGCTGGTTGCCCTCAGGGGCCTGTGACTGTGTTCCTGACCTTTGCACCTGCTTTCCCAGACGTGACCATCCCTTGCTGGGACCAAGTCTGGAATCTGCTGTGCTCCAGGCATGGCTGTGTGGGGCCAGTGAGCATCTCCAGCCCTTTGCCTTCTTGCTTTTCTGGTATTTCAAGTGCTTTCTGCCCTCTTTGCAGATTACAGATGCAGATAACCCACGCTATGAGGTTCCCCTCGATGTCCCTCGGGTGATGAAGAGAGCAGAAAATCCCATCTACAGTCTGAACTTCTCCTGGGACCCCTTTGGGGTGCTGCTGCAGCGCAAGGCAACAGGGACAGTGCTGTAAGAACCCACCTCATGCTCACACTGTGAGAGGTGGGGAGAAGCTTTATCCCACCCTAGGCAGGCTCCAGCATGCTTCCCAGAGGTGTTTCACTGGGAAAACCCATGCTGTGAGATCTCCAGCCAGTTATTACTCTTTGTCTTGTATCTGTTGAGCAGTGCTCACATGGGGATATGGCAGCAGGTGGATTCCTGGTCCCGGGGACTGGACATGTGCTTGCTCTGGCCATGGCAGAGCTGTGTAGGATCAGCATCTCTCCAAAAACTTCCCAGTGTTCCGATTCCTCCCAGGGTCCTACAGAAGCTAAACATTGTGTAGATGCGAGCACATCACCAATAAATGATCTGGTGGCCCAGGAAAAATGCCAAAAAACAGTTCTGGCTTTGCCCTCTCCCTGCTTTTGGGTTTCCCTGGCTGTCCAAGCTATAGGGACACTCACAGCTCCAGGCTTTTTGTGGAAAAGGACTCTGGGTAACTTTGCTGTACATCTTCTGTCACTTCCACAGCTTTGCCCACACTAAGTTGGTGGTAAGCACCAACAGATGGACAATGTCTGGTCAGGGTGTTTTGGGATCCCATCCTTTTCTTCTCCTTCCCATTTGGTGGTAGCTGTGGTCTGTCCTGTACTTAGGAGCTGCTTATCAGTGATAGCAGGCTGAGAAACCCCATGGCCATATCACCTCAGTGGTTAATAATAACCTGGGTGGAAACTTCTGGTGTCAAAGGAAAGGCTGTGCCGTGCTGCCAGGCTGGCTTGGGCTGTGCCTTGTGTCCAGCCACATCTGAATTTGCTCCTGGGCCAAGGTGTTGGGGCTGGAGGCAGGGTGGGATGTGCTGCTAGACTGCCCCTTGAGATGCCTTCAGAGGGAAGAGATCAGTTATTGATGGGCAAATGGATCCTCATGAGTCCCAGAACCCTTTCTTGACCCTCTCTCTTTCTTGGTGTCACCCTGGCAGGCTAAACACCACCGTGGCCCCCTTGATCTTTGCTGACCAGTTTCTCCAGATATCCACATCCCTCCCATCCAAGTTCCTCTATGGGCTGGGGGAGCACCGTGGCAGCCTCCTGCACAGCCTGGACTGGAACACCCTCACACTGTGGGCCCGTGATGTCTCTCCCACGGTACATCTGCCCTCTCCCCCTGGGGGTGTGGGGGGTGAGGGCAGGACTGCCACTCTCCTGTGCTTTGGACAAAGCCTGGGAAAGCGAGGCAGGGGTGGGCAGCAGCAGTGGGAGAGGCTGGGGATGGTTGAGGCTGATGAGCAGGTATGTGCCAGGGAGGATTTCAGAGCAATTGCAAAATGCTCTTGGCACTCCAAGGGCACTGGGTGTTTCTGCTCCACCCTGCTCCTCCTGCAATGTGTTGTGGTGAGGCAGGAGGTTTCCCCCTCACCCAGCCCAGCTCAGTAGCAGCCCCTGAGCTGGAGGAAGAAGCAGCCTCCCATGGCCTTAAGCTCCAAACCTATCCTCATTCCTTGCCTTATGCTCCAGAGCAGTGGCAGATGCCCGGTTACGTGGTGGCAGCATATGCAGATCAGGGTCATTTATTCACCTTCAGTGACATGGGGCTCTCCTGCTTTGCCCTCTTTGGTGTCTCACTGGGCACCTCTCCTTGCAGGAATCGTTCAACCTGTACGGTGCCCATCCCTTCTACCTGCTGATGGAGGAGGGTGGAAATGCTCATGGTGTTTTCCTACTCAACAGCAATGCCATGGGTAGGTGTCCAGGGGACCCCAGGCCAGCTTGTCCATGGTGGAGGACCTGGCAGACTGGGACAAATGGGAGCTGCTGGACTTGCCAGTTTGGGAACTTGGGGTGAAAGGAAGCCATAAAAGGGAAAGATGTGGTTTGATGGCTCCGTTATTGAGCACAGCCATCTGTTTCCTGGCTACAGGAAGGCTCTTTAGCAACTGCCAAGCAGTTTAACCACATGCCCAGCTGCTGAGTTGCCACCAGGAAAGCAAATCCCTTGTGTGCAGGTCCATGCCCATTCCCCCTCCACCGAAATGTCCTCGCCCCCAGGCCTGGCAGCGGGGCACAGCTGGGGATGCCATCTGTCACCGTGCTCTTCCCAGCTGTGCTGCACCAGCTGTGGCTGTGGGATCTGCCCGTGTGTGCCAGCTGATAACAGCAGCTCCTGAGGGCTCCTGCCGTGTCAGGGGTGGCACCAGGACCACCCATCCCTCGCAGCAGCTGCCTCTTGCAGCCAGCTGGGATGATGCTGCTCCCACCGGGGCTCCGGCAGCTCCAGCTGTGCTCAGCTCTGTTGCTGTGATCCTGCGAGATGCAGGGACCTGAGCCAAGGTGCAAAGGCTCCTCCATGTGAAGAGCCCTACCCAGGAAAGGCCTGGCTCCCACGTGCTTGCTTGTACAAATAGCTCTCAGTTCACTTAGGAGAGGATTCCAGCAGAGGACATGAAGGAAAGCACAGCACTTAAGTGCTCAGTCTTGGTCCAGCAGTGGAAGCTGGCACAGATTTGAGCTTAAAGAGCAGATTTTCAAGATAACATAAACCCATGATCTCTCTGGGCTGTGATGATTTAAGCTTCCAGACACCCATTTAGCATCTGCTGAGTGCAAGGCAGGGATTTCTCTATTCCCCTGAGCATTGCCTGTGGTGCTGCCTGGGCCCCATCATAGGGGCTAGGTCTGGGGGTTGCTCCCCAGTTGTCACTACCTTTTTCTCTTCTCTTTCCTTTTCTACCTTCCCATTCAAAGAGGTGGCTCTGCAGCCTGCTCCAGCCCTGACCTGGAGGACCATTGGAGGGGTGCTGGATTTTTATATCTTCCTGGGGCCCGATCCCAACATGGTCATCCAGCAGTACCAGCAGGTGATAGGTAAGTGCCCACACCCCTATCTCACTTCAGCTTCAGCACCATCCCCAGCCCTCCCAGCTGGGGAGGGATCAGCATCCCTCACCATCCCTTCCAGCACATTGTGGTCAGTGAGCACCTTTTATCTTCCCTCTCCCCTTACCTTCCCATCCTTTTGAGATGCTGCTGTCATCTTGGGATGACATCCCATCCATGCTCCCACTGGCCCACTGCAGGTTTCCCAGCCATGCCACCCATCTGGGCTCTTGGCTTCCACCTCTGCCGCTGGGGCTACGGATCCAGCAATGAGACGTGGCAGACTGTGAGAGCCATGAGGAACTACCAGATCCCCCAGGTAACCCCCCAGGCCTGTGGGGCAGTGGGGCCAGTCTCCATCCCCCATTTCTGAGCCTCTTTCCTGCAGGATGCACAGTGGAATGACATTGATTACATGGATGGGTACCGGGACTTCACCTTGGATTCCCAGAAGTTTTCCTCCCTCCCGTCCCTGGTGGAAGACCTCCACAAACACGGGCAGCGCTACGTTATGATCCTGGTATTCCCCCTCCTCTCCCTCTGAGCTGTCTTTGCTGCAGGGATGTCAGACAAGGGCATAGTGGATGCTTCTGGTCCCAGCTGGTCATTCCTGGCCCTGGGGATTTTTGTAGAAGGCCAGTTGCCAGTGCTGGTCAGACAGCTGTAAACTGGGACTGGAAATCCCCCTAATGCAGGGACCTTGGAGACACAGCCAGGTTCTTGTGCTGTGCTCCAGTCTTTCTGTGGGTACAAGCATGGCCCTGACTCCTGTGAGAGAAGGAATGGAGGTGGTTTAACTTGTGGGTGCTCAGCTCAGGTGCCCTCACATCCTCACAAGTCTTATGACCTGGCTGTGATGACCTCTCTTCTTCCCTCTGCAGGGAGTGGGAGGCATGGGTTCTGCTTGCTGGAGGCAGTGGAGACCAGCAGGTCCTTGCAGGGGGAAGTTGGATTTCCTCCTTATTGAACTCTCTGTAGTAGCCCAAGCCTGTCCATGACATTTCTTGCATAAGGCCAAGATTTCTTGTATTTGTCCCCCCCCTCCCCAAAACACCATAACAGGTCTTGGGGACTTGCAGAAGTGGCATTTTAGAAAACATGCCTGGAAGTGCTGAAGCAAGTTTCTCTTCCCCTTGGGGGGGAAACAGCTACCATGTGTGGGCTCTGGCTGACCCTGTCTGGGTTCACTTCTGTGAATCACACCGGTCTGGCCAGGGGAAGGAGCCGTGGTCTGCCTGGAATGGCACTAACCCTCTGCTCCATCCCCAGGATCCTGGCATCAGCAGCACCAGCCCTCACGGCTCCTACTGGCCTTTTGATGAAGGCTTGAGACGGGGCTTGTTCCTCAACACCACCCAAGGGCAGCCACTCATCGGGAAGGTGAGGAGCTCCAGGGGGAAATCCCAGCCCAGTGGGTTGTGCAATACCAGGGTTGGGATTTCATCACAAGAGAGGGAAAGCCAAGTGGCCAAGGGACTTCTCCGGGATAATTGCCAGATCCTGGCTCAGCCCTTGTCCTCCTCATGTGTCACCTCCTGGTGTCTTCACCAGCCCTGAGAGCCAGCCCCTGCTCAGCAGAGGAGCCTGTGGAAGTCATATGAGCTTCACGGAGTCAGCAGTGCTGCCTGAGGCTGGTCATCTGATTTCTCTCCCTTCCTGTTTCTGGGGTGAAGGGAGGTTGTCTGTGATGGGCAGTGTGCCTCCAGACCTGCTCTGCAGCTGTTCCCTCCCACTTTACCCCTCTGGCTGTCTTCTCCCACCTGCTTTCTCGCCATCTCCAAGGAGGGGGCTTTTGATGTGGCCTGAAAACATGGGGGAAAACAAATTGGCTAAAATTCCTGGAATGAGGCAAAGCACAGAGAAATCATGGCTTTTACCTGACATGTTCTTGGTGAGGTAGTATCAGGCCTTGTGCAATGGGGGCAGAGCAGCTGCTCCATCAGCTGCCACTGCCCACGGACTGTGGGGACTCCACCTGGTACTCTTGGTACCATGGAGGCAGGAGGGATGCTGTGTGTGTAGGACTCCAAGCATTGGCTGGGTTTATCTTCTCTCTCATTGCCTGTTTCACCCCCAGTTAAATCCCTGGCATGCTGTGGCACCCTGTTCCCCATGGTGGCTCCCCTCAAATCACCTGCTTGCTGAACCCGTGGATTTGTGATGTCCCCACAGGTCTGGCCTGGTTTCACTGCCTTCGCAGACTTCTCCAACCCAGACACACACCAGTGGTGGCTGGAGAACCTGCAGCATTTCTATGCCCACGTGCCCTTTGATGGCCTCTGGATTGTAAGTCCCTCCTTGCCCATGGGCTGCTCCCTGCCAGCAGCTCAGCTCGTGCCTGGTGTGTGTCCTGGCAGGACTGTCCCTCAAATGTAGCTTTTCCAGGTCTACCACTAGCCCCAAAAACACACACCTGAAATTGCTGCACAATTTCCTTTGCTTAGGACATGAATGAGCCATCCAACTTCATGGATGGGTCTGAAGATGGGTGTCCCCCAGGAGAGTTCGACAGCCCACCCTACACTCCAGGTAAGGAGGGGGATGAGATACAAGGCTGTGCTGGTAGGGACTGTGCACTTTGAGATTACTGCTCACTGAGTGGGGGAAACCCATTTCTAAGAGACATTGTGTCTCTTTTCCACCCTGAATGCCTCCATCCCTACCTTCATGTGCCAGTATCCATGTCCAAGCCATGCATACTTGTTAGGGACATGTCAGGGTGCAGGATGGGGCCATCTGCTTGAGCTTTTGGCACTGGGTTGGTAGTGACAGCTGGCTGTGGGAGGGCTGACCCAGAGCCAGCAGGTGTGGGCAGTCCATATCCCCTGCACCCTTCCACCACTGTATCCAACTGGGCTCTCCCTCCTGGCAGCCGTGCTGGGAGATTCCCTCTCTGCCAAGACGGTGTGTGCCTCAGCAAGGCAGAAAGTCTCGGTGCACTACAACCTCCACAACCTCTATGGGCTGATGGAAGCCAAAGCCACAGCAAGGTACCTGAGCATCCCACTTCCTGACAGCCTGGGGTTGGTTGGGACAAAATCCTTCTCAGAGCTGACTAGGAAAAGGATAGGGGTTTAATCTGAAGGGGGAAAGCTCTGACTGCTTACAGCCTCTGGGATGGGAATAACCTGGGTGAAGAGGGGAGCTGACTGCTCTGGGAGGAATGGGTGAATGAGGCTGGGCCTCCTGGAATTCTTTGCCATACTGCTCGGACTGACTCTCCACCCCTCTGCCAGGGGACTGGAATTTTCCCCTGACTGTTGTGGGATAAGGCAAACACCTGGCGGGCTGCTCTTACCTTCTGCCTGCAGCTCTCCTGTTGTTTTCCAGCGCCTTGGTGAAGATCCGGGGGAAGCGCCCCTTCCTCATCTCCCGCTCCACCTTCCCCAGCCAGGGCCGGTACTCGGGGCACTGGCTGGGTGACAACCGGAGCCAGTGGAAGGACATGTATTACTCAATTCCAGGTGGGTGCCACTCAGACCCTACCAGCACTCCTAGAGCTTTCTGCTCGTTTGGAGAAGTCTCCAAAACTGGCTGTCCCTGCCCTCAGGGCTGCTGAGCTTCAGCTTCTTTGGCATCCCACTGGTCGGGGCAGACATCTGCGGCTTCTCCGGCAGCACCTCGGAGGAGCTGTGCACCCGCTGGACACAGCTCGGCGCCTTCTACCCCTTCGCTCGCAACCACAACACCCAGAACGAGAAGGTGGAGGGCAGTGTGCCCCGTGGGAGACATCCTAGGGGTGGGATGCAGGATTTGGGATGCGGGATGCAGGATATGGGATGTGGAGTGGGGGATGCAGGATTTGGGATGCAGGATGCAGGATTTGGGATGCGGGATGCAGGATATGGGATGGTGGGATCCAGGATTTGGGATGCGGGATGCAGGATATCAGATGCAAGATCCAGGATATGCGATGTGGGATGCAGGATATGGGATGTGGAACGGGGGGTGCAGGGTATAGGATGCGGGATGCAGGATATGGGATGCAGGATGCAGGATATGGGATGCAGGATGCAGGATATGGGATGTGGAACAGGGGGTGCAGGATATAGGATGCAGGATGCAGGATATGGGACGGTGGGATGCAGGATATGGGGTGCAGAATGCAGGATATGGGATGTGGAACAAGGGATGCAGGAGCTGGGTTGGAGGTGGCACAGCTGCTGACTGCCCGTGTGTGCCCAGGCCCAGGACCCAGCAGCGTTCAGCCCTGCAGCCAGGACAGCCATGAAGGATGTGCTGCTGACCCGCTATTCCCTCCTGCCCTTCCTCTACACCCTTTTCTACCGTGCCCACCTGCAAGGGGACACCGTTGCCCGGCCCTTGTTCTTTGAGTAAGGCCATCCCCACCGGGAGCTGGGGACATGCTTGGGCTGAACCATGATCAAGCAGCGTCTCCGTCCCAATGCAGGTTCCCTTGGGATGAGGCCACGTGGGAGCTGGACAGGCAGTTCCTGTGGGGCCAGAGCCTGCTGGTAACACCAGTGCTGGAGCCTGGGGTGGACTCAGTCACAGGTTACGTCCCCCAGGGCACGTGGTACGACTTCTACACGGTGAGGAGCATCCCAGCATTGGGCCAGGGGCTGGGTGATCCCTGCTTGAGCCTCCTGGGGCTGTGGGTGGGAGGCCCTGGCTGAGCCCAGTGAGCCCTAATGGAGAAAGTGTTGGGGATGGCTGCTCTGCAGACCCATCCCTGATCCCTCACGCTCGTGTCTCTCGCCGCCTGCCCAGGGCTCCTCAGTGAACAGCACTGGGGAGATGTTGAAGATGTCGGCCCCTCTGGAGCACCTCAACCTGCACATCCGGGAAGGTTCCATCCTGCCCACCCAGGTGAGTGCCCACTCATCACCTCCCTGGCTGCTGTCCACAGAGTGTGTGTCCCCCAGCACCTCAACTCCTGGACCCCCATCCCCGGTGGCCATGGCCCTACAAAACCCATATCTTTGAACCTCAGAAACCAGGAACCACCACAGAGGTGACCCGAGGGAACCCCCTGCGTCTCATTGTGGCCTTGTCCTCACATTCTACTGCCTGGGGTGACCTTTTCTGGGATGATGGCGAGAGTCTGGACACCTATGAGAAAGGCAACTACTCCTACGTGGTGTTCAATGTCACACAGGTGGGATGTGGTGGGGAGGGCAGGAGTGGGGGGTCCCATGGTACCTGGTCATCTTGAGCTCATGCTGTCCCCTCCTACAGAACATCTTCACCTCCACCATCCTCCATGCCAACACTGAGGCCACCAAGGTCACCGTTGGCACACTGAGCATCTTTGGGGTGCAGAAGCCGCCCAGCAAGGTCCTCCTGAATGGCCAGGAGAAGCCCTTTTCCTACCTGGACAACCAAGTATGACCCCATTTCAGAGTGTCCTTTGCTGGGTGGAGGTCCCCATCCTGAGAGTCTTCTTCACCCCTCCTCCTCCAGGGTCACAGTGTGACCAAAGAGGGGGGTGAGGACTCTGTGTGGCTCTCCTGCCATGCCAGGGTTTAGGGGAAAGCAGTTTCCTCTTCCCCCCTGCCAAGGCTGTATCCCAAAATGTCTCCTCTCCCCCCACAGGTTCTCACTGTGAGTGACCTTGGCATGAGCCTCAGCCAGGGCTTCTCTCTGCAGTGGCTGTGAGCAGGGGGCTGTGGGGTCACCCTCATCTCACCAGGACACCCAGCCGGGAGATGCTCAATGCTCCAGCCCCTGAAGTTGGGATGCTGCCAAGGAGGGGACATCGGGGACTGTCACCTGCTGCTGCTTGTCCCCTCCAGCTCAGCTGGGGACAGGGGACATGGGATGGGGGCTTGGCTGCTGGGTGCCCCCTGCATGGTCCTGGGGGTGGTGTGGGTACCTGCGGTCCCCACTGCAATAAAGGCATGTGGAGAGCTTGACCTGGGAGCATGATATGGGGACAGAAGGGGTGGCATGGGGGAGAGGGAGTGGGCATCCAGCTGCTGTGGGGCCCCCAGTTTTAGTCCTTGACCTCAGTTCTTCTGACTCCATCACCCTGATTTCAGCTGCTAAATTTTAGCCCCAATCCAACACTTCCAATTCCAGCCCTGCAGTTTCAGCCACTACTTTTCAGCTTCCCAATTTCAGCCCCTGACTCCAGCCTCCAGTCCCACCTCCTTGGTTCCCCTCTTTGATCCCAGATCCCCCAATCACAGAATCATTTAGGCTGGAAGAGACCCCCAAGATCAAGGCCAGCCTTGGACTTACCACTTTTTCAAATAGACCATGGCACTGAGTGCCACGTCCAGTCATTTCTTGAACACCTCCAAGGACTGCGACTCCATCACCACCCTGGGCAGCCCATTCCAGTATGTAATCCCACTTTTTGTGAGGAAATTCCTCCTGATGTCTGACTTAACACCTCCTGGTGCTGCTTGAGACTATGTCCTCTTGTCCTGCTGCTAGTTGCCTGTGAGGAGAGACGGATCAAACAGCAAAGAACATCCTTTTTTAGGAAAATGTTTACAAATTCCACATTTCGCAGCAAACCCGAGCCCAGACCTGGGGCTCCCCGCAGAGCCCCCCGGGGGTGCAGTTCCCCTCCCGCCCGGCAGACGGCGCTGCGCGGCGGGGCGGTGCCGCGGTGGCGGCGGTTCCGGTTCCGTGTGCCCGCGGCCGTCGGTCGGTCCCGGCTCCCGGTCCGCGGTGTCTGTCTGTCCGTCCCGGCTGCCGCTCGGTCCGTGCCTGGGCCGGTGCTCGGCGGAGCCATGAACCGGCCGAAGGCGGCGGCCGTGCGGCGGCCCAGCGCCGTGCCCAAGCCCTCCGGTGAGTCCCGCGGGGCCGGCCGGGCGGGGGGCCGTGGTCGCTGTCGCTCATTGTCGCTGTCATCACTATCGCTCACTATGGCTCACTGTGGCTGTGTCTCCCCTCGCAGCGCACCCTCCGCCCGGGGATTTCATCGCTCTGGGCTCCAAGGGGCAGAGCGGCGAGGGCAAGGCCGCCGTCACGCTGCTGAAGCCGGCGCCGCCCGGGCTGCCCTCGGAGCGCAAGCGGGACGCGGCCGCCGCCTTGGCGGGCCCGGCGGGGCTGCCCGGCCTCACCAAGCGCCCCAAGCTCTCCTCCACGCCGCCCCTCAGCGCCCTGGGACGCCTGGCAGAGGCGGCCGTGGCGGAGAAAAGAGCCATCTCGCCCTCCATCAAGGAGCCGTCTGTCATCCCCATCGAAGGTGAGGGCTCGCTGCGCTCCTGCCGTCATACGGAATCCTCCGGGAAACTTCTTCTTTCTCTGGAGTCTTTCTCGAAGCCCATATAGTAATTATGTGCTGTCTTCGAGAGTTTCCTTCCCTGGATATGGGGCTGAAGTCAAGGTTTTCTCGTGTTGGCATTGGGTTGTGTTCATTCTGTCTGGCAGCTGTTTAGTAGCCGTATGTGAAATACTCTCTTGAGGAAATCTCAAAGTCTGGATTGTGGTATTTTATTCACATATTTCTTCAGCAAACTCTGGGTCTGGATGTTGCCTTTTGAATTGTCATTCTGTTTCTTATGTTGCATTTGCAGATAAGAAATGCATTTGCATTTCTTATGTTGATGCATTTGCAGAGGACTGTGCTTGCATGGAAAAACAATGTCAGTTGTGAAACAGAACTTTTAATGGCAATTGAGTAAGGAAAAACTGTTGCAGGGTCTAAAAGTGAGCAGGTCTGTGCTTTGCTGTCCCTTGTGACCTGCAGCACCCCGGGGTGGTTGTTTGGCATGAGGGTAAATGCTGATCCCTGTGTGTTGGTGGTTGCAGTTGCCCCCACGGTGCTGCTGGATGAGATTGAGGCAGCAGAGGCAGAAGGCAACGATGACCGCATTGAGGGGGTGCTGTGTGGAGCTGTGAAGCAGCTGAAGATGAACAGAGCCAAACCTGACACCACTCTGTACCTGAGCCTTATGTACCTGGCAAAAATCAAACCCAACATATTTGCCACTGAAGGGGTTATTGAGGTGAGGACTCTTGAAGTTACTGATGGGTCATTCCTGCCAAACTGTGAGCACTTGCTCTTTCTGTCAGGCCAGAGCGTGATCTGCATGGCTTTATAAATACCAGAGCTCTGTGGCAAGCTGCTGCAATTTGTATTTTTCTTTCTGCAGCTTCTCTGCATGCTTTCTCAATAGATGACTTGTTTATTATTTTTTTTTTGTGGATGTTATTCCAGGCACTGTGCAGCCTACTCCGAAGAGATGCCTCCATCAATTTCAAAGCCAAAGGGAATAGTCTTGTGTCTGTCTTGGCATGCAACCTTCTCATGGCAGCTTATGAAGAGGATGAGAACTGGCCAGAGATCTTTGTCAAGGTTGGTGGACTGAGGGGGCTTCTGCTGGACTGAGGCAGTGATGGGCAGACTGGGTTGGGACATGTGGATGTGTCGGAGTAGGAGAGCAGCATAGGACTTGTTACAGCTGTAGGGAAATGTCCTCTTGTCCACTGTGGGAATGCAGCCTGAGGAGGCAGAAATTGGAGACTGGGCCCATTCTTTTAAAGGAAAGTCTCCATGGGTTTCTGGAATGTAAGCTCCATTGCCTTTTGTTGCCCTATCTCTACTCTCTTCTGAGATGTCTTTGAGAGTCTGTATTGATATAAATGTTATAGAGACTCCTTGCTTTCTCTTTGGTGTGTAGGGACTAAAACAGCTCAGTAACCTAAAAAGGCTGAGCTGACTAGCTCTATATTTTGATGGTTCAAGTTGTTTTAAAGTCATTTTTGAGGAGGTGCCCAGTAGAACTCGGGATGTGATGGTGTGTATTTTTGCTCTTGTATGACCATCTGGTCTGGCTTTCATCCATGCACTGGTTATGCTAGTTTTCTATTCTGTATATTGGAAATCCATAAAGACTCACAAATCCTCCTTTAATTAACCCCATGGAAATGGGTTGTGCTCCCTGCTGCAGGTGTACATCGAGGACTCCCTTGGGGAGCGCATCTGGGTGGACAGCCCTCACTGCAAGACATTTGTGGATAACATCCAGACAGCTTTTAACACAAAGATGCCTCCTAAGACCATGCTCTTGCATGGAGAAGTTGGACGTAGTGGAGGGGACCTTAGTGCTGGTAAGAAGATGTTTGGGAATCAGGAACAAAGGTTGGAGCCTGCACTGCTTATTGACCTGTGAAAATAGTTTGGTACTGGATGGAGTCACATAGGCCAGGCTTTGAGTTCCAGGCATTGCTTTTCTTCTTTATGGGGCTCTTTCATGTCCAGGGGATGTTTGAGGATAGTGAAAAATGGACCTGTATGGGATGCAGTGTGAGAGGCTGTGGTCTTGCTGAAAGGGATCCCTGAAAGAAGCTGAACAAACCAGAGCACAAGATTGATCTCGAGAGAGAGGAGTTGTTTTAAGAAGTGTGCTGTGTCCAGTGATTGTTCTCTAGGGAGAGGAGTTGTTTCATGGAGTGTGCTGTGTCCTGGTCTCTCTTAGGGAGTAGCCCACACCCTTCCATGACAGAGGAGGAGGACAGCCAGAGTGAGCTGCTGATTGCAGAGGAGAAAATGAGCCCAGAGCAGGCAGGCCAGCTCATGCCCAGGTACAGTGGTACAGTGCCTCTGCCTCTTCCTCTCCTGACACAGCTGTGTGGCAGATGTGTCTGTAGATGTGTCTGTGCTCACCCAGCTTGCAGAGCTGTGACAGGAAGCTCCTTCTTTGTGCTCCTGTGGCACCTGCTGGGGGCTGTTGAGCATCAGATCAAACTGAATCCAGGAAGGAAGAGCAGATTTTCTTGGTTTGCAAGTCACACCACAAACAACAAAGAATGCTGATCTCTGGATTGGCTTTTGTGGAAATGAGTAAAGTTCAATTTGCGTGGCCCAGGTACGAGGACCTTGCAGAGAGTGTGGAGGAATATGTCCTGGACATGCTTCGGGACCAGCTCAACCGGCGGCAGCCCATGGACAACGTGTCCAGGAACCTCCTGCGGCTGCTGACAGCGACCTGTGGCTACAAAGAGGTGCGTCAGATGGCTGTGCAGAGGCTGGAGATGTGGCTGCAGAATCCAAAGGTGAGGAGAGGAGCTGTTGAAGCACAGCCTTGGTCTGGAATCCAACCAGGAGAGCTGCACACTGTATGCCAGTTACATTTCTGGTCTGTAATGGTGAGTGGCTGGAGTCTTTCTTCTCTCTCTCTGCAGCTGACCAAGCCAGCTCAGGACTTGCTGATGTCAGTCTGTATGAACTGTAACACCCACAGCTCAGAGGACATGGAAGTTATCTCCAACCTTATCAAAATTCGTCTCAAGCCAAAAGTCCTTCTAAACCACTACATGCTGTGTGTCAGGTGAGTGACTGGGTCTGTGACAGGAAGAGAAAGCACTGTGGGAGATGTGCCCAGGGACTTGACTGTCTCAATGTCTCTGCACAGATTTAAATACCAGCTTGGGGCATGGAGTGTCATGTGTTCATTTAAATGAATTTCATTGTCCTGTAAATCTTTCAGTGGTCCTTTGATATTGTCCTTTGATATGCGCTGTTCTACCCTTTTAACTTTTGTGTGCTAAACACTTCAAGGAGAAATGAAAATAATGTCTCCAGCTGTAATGGAATGTCTGTTCAAGTATCCCTGGTCTTCCCTTGCAGAGAGCTGCTGAATGCACACAGGGATAACCTGGGCACCACCATTAAGTTTGTGATTTTCAATGAACTATCAAATGCAAGAAATCCCAACAACATGCAGATCCTGTATACTGTGCTTCAGCACAGCTCAGAGCAAGCTCCAAAGGTAGGTGCAGTGTCTTGGATGACTGATGGTAACCCCAGAACCCCACCTGACAGATTTAGTTGTTTTCAGGCTCAGATGAATCTTTTCACAGACAACTGTCTGATCTGTATCATGCTATTTTGAAATTATATAATTATTCTTGGTAGGAATAAACATAAATTGACATTTTCTAACTCCCACATTCTGGATGATAATGCATTTTCACGGGAGAAACATTATTACAGCTCCCCTGGGGTCTGAAGGACAGGATACCTCCAGCATGGTTTCCTTGTGTCTCTTCATTTTGTGGATGCAGACCCATTGCAGTGCACTGAAAGTTTTCTCTCTGTGTGGCCCCAGTACCTGGCAATGGTGTTCCAGGACCTGTTGACCACCAAGGACGATTACCTGCGAGCTTCACGGGCTCTGCTGAGAGAGATCATCAAACAGACAAAACATGAGATCAACTTCCAGGCCTTCTGCCTGGGTCTCATGCAGGAACGGAAGGAGGCCCTGTATGCAGAGATGGAATTCAAGGTACCAGTTTTGACCCTTGTGCTGCTGGATGTGCCAGTGATGCACTGAGCTCTTCTGTGTCTGCTTTCCTGGCCATTCTTCCTTCTGCTCTTTGGTGTCTGAGAGAGTCACTCTGTGTGTGTCTCATAGCAGAACTCCCCTACCTCATTTCCAAACATCCACGTTCATCATTTTTAATGACAAAACACTTCCAGAAGGCAGCTCTGGGTGTTGCTATTCAACTCTTTTTTTTTTTTTCCTTTTCTGTTTGAAGGAGCGGTTTGTCATCCACATAACTGACCTGCTAGCTGTCTCCATGATGCTTGGTATCACAGCCCAGGTGAAGGAGGCTGGAATTGCCTGGGACAAAGGAGAGAAAAAGAGTAAGCAGAAGAACCTAGGTTCTCTCTGAGGATGGGCATCTTGGTAGATATCTGCCCCTGAAAAGGTTGGGAGAACCTTAGCTAGGGCTGGCAGCCTGCTGTCATCCTGGGACTGAGAGAGAGAGAAGATGTGGCATTTGCATGGCTGGGTGCTTCTTGTGTCTATGGAAGCAGTGGCTGAGAGGCTGGGGAAAGGGAGCTGTGGGTGGAGGGGCCTCAGCCCTGAAGGGGCAGCTCTAAGGGATTTAGGGGCTGAGAGGACAGGCCTTTGGTGTGGCACTGACATGACTGCCCACGTGCCTTCTTCTCACAAAACAACTCTATTTGTGCTCTGTGTGGGGGGTTTTGCTGCAGTACATGTCAGAAAGCAAAGAACATGTGCTGGGGGCTCACATCTTTCTCATATACTCCTCTGATTCCCCTTCTCTAGTGGAAGGTGTCCCTGCCTGTGGTGCAGCAATTGGAACAAGATGATCTTTAAGTTTCCTTCCAACCCAAACCATTCTGTGATTCTGTGATTTACTCTTGATACCTCAGAGCCCTGGTTACTGTCTTGAAACCACCACACTCCTGATGGGCCTGTGTGTCTATTTTGTGACCTGGCTGTTTTTCAGACCTGGAGGTGCTGCGCTCTTTCCAGAACCAAATTGCTGCTATCCAACGTGATGCTGTCTGGTGGCTGCATACAGTTGTTCCATCTATCAGCAAGCTGGCTCCAAAGGACTATGTGCACTGGTGAGAGTCAGCCTGGGACTGTACATAACCAGTCCCTTCCCCAACACTGTGGTATATTATGAAAAACCAGGTATACACCAGGGTTTGGTTGGATTTCTCTCCCATTTTCAGACAGGGAGCAGAAGGAGTTTTAGCAGGGTTCAGGCTGGGACTGTCTCCCTTTCTGAAATTCCTTCAGATGCATCCTCATACCAGAAAGATATGATAATGGAAAATACTTCTGATTTATATTATTTGGGTCCACTCAGTAAGGGATTTTTAGCTATCTGACCAAACAAATTTCCTGTGGACTCCTGGCTGTTTTTTTGTTTTACATCCTGCCTAAGGCTCTATGGCTGAGATCTATCCACAGATAGTTCTGTTTTCTGGAGGACAAAGGGTGTCCTGGGGTCTTGACACAAGGCATTACTGAGGCAGTTCAAGCCAGAATTATTTGAAAACAAGATAAATTACTGAAAGTATGAAAGCCCAGAGCCCATATTATGTTGTTCTCTCTGTTCTGAAGCATGCTATTACTATTGCTAGACTCACTTATCTGAGGGGGCTCATTCCTGGGAAGCTTTAGCAGGATTCAGGGGAGACTGGACTTTTGTATGTGTTCTTAAGCCTCACAGAGAGTATTTACTGTCCTCTTCATCTCTACAGCCTCCACAAGGTGCTCTTCACAGAACAGCCAGAAACCTACTACAAATGGGACAACTGGCCCCCTGAGAGTGACCGCAAGTGAGTGTGAGCCCCTCCCGTGGGGAGCTGCTCTAGCTGCAGGCAGAGGAATGGGTGTTTTCTGGTGATCCTTATATAGCTCTGTGTTGGAAAGGCTTGGAACTGTGCTCAGATTTTCTTCATCTGTTACACTGCCATAAAACTGGGGGGTGTTATTCCACTCTCTCCATCTGTTCCTCTTCCTCCTTCATTCCAGTTCCCTGTGCCAAGCTGTTCTGTATCTTGAGGCTGTAGTTGTAAGGAGGGCAGCCCGGCAGTGTGTGGGTAACTGGGGTAACCTTAGGGAGCTCAGATTCCAGGAGGCTGAAGAGTAGAGGTACGAGGCAATGCAAGTGATACTCAGATAATAATTTGTTTCAAATAGTTGCATTTGGAGCTGGAGATAAGGGAAGATGCTGTAAACCGAGCTGTGATGTATCTGCTGCTCAGATGGGTTGTAGGATCTGTGGAGGGTTTCAGGAGCCCTCACGCTGCTGTCCAAGGGAGTGTGATTGATGTCTCATGTCTCCTGCAGCTTCTTCCTCCGCCTGTGCTCCGAGGTGCCCATCCTGGAGGACACCCTGATGCGCATCCTCGTGATTGGATTGTCGCGGGACCTGCCCCTGGGCCCCGCCGATGCCATGGAGCTCGCAGACCACTTGGTGAAGAGGGCTGCAGCTGTGCAAGCAGATGGTGAGGCTGCTCAGAGCTCCCACCAGCAAGTGCTGGCTTCTGTCTCCACATCTTCCTATTGCCACCCAGGGCTGAGACAGCTCCTACCACCTACCAAAGAGCCTTTGCATCACTTAAAGCATATTTTAGTCATGATGGCTAAGCATTTGGCTCAGAGCCAGATGTGTTCTGCTGTTGCTTTCTCACTAGAGAAGCTTCTTATTTTCTCTTACTGCTTCTCTCTGTTACTAATTTTGTATCATGGAGTGTTTGGGAAATTATTGGTTGTGTGGAGAAGGAAGGACTGTGAACAACCACCCAGAGTTTTGAGTCAGCGGTTTTAAATTCAATTTAGTCCTTTGTACATACTGTAAAAGGAAATTTGTAGGCTGTGCAAAAATGGAAGGATTGGAAGTTAAATTAATTAACCAATTGTGTGCTCTTCCCAAGTCCATTATTGGGGCACTTACAGAATAGCAGTTACAAAAGCAATCTTT
This sequence comes from Thryothorus ludovicianus, assembly GCA_013397245.1. NCBI lineage: Eukaryota > Metazoa > Chordata > Aves > Passeriformes > Certhiidae > Thryothorus > Thryothorus ludovicianus. The sequence goes on along the minus strand of VZTB01005860.1, from coordinate 448,929 downwards.
ACTCTTACCCCTTTAATGAATTCATTTAGCATTTGTCCAAATTCCTGCCTTGCTGGGAAATACATCCATTCAGCTGAGTGGTATGCATGGCAGAATTGAGGCTCTTGTCAGAGTTTGATTCTGAAGCATCTTACATGCTCTTAGTGCTGACTGGTTAATGGCAAAGAGTGATCTTGAACTGCTCACTGCTTGTGGAAGGATCTAGACTTTGCTGTTCAGTATCCTCTCAAAGTGTGCCCAGCCTCTCATGCAGAGTTTTAAATCCTGCACCATTTCATATACTGGAAGACTCAGATTTAGAGTGAGTCTGAAAATTTGCAACAAAGTTGAAATGCATTTTTAATTCCTCTGAGCCCCAGAAGTTCTGAACAAATTTGTTGCTTACCTGAAGGAGTGTATCAATGAGTTCTGAGAAAGTTACAGGTATCATATTGGATGCATTTGGGAAAAAAAGTACCCTTAAGAATTTAAACCAGATTGCTGCTGGAAAGCTCCCATATCCTTATATATTGACATACAGAATTTTTTAAATGTTGATTTTTTGTTTCTGTAATATCACAAGAGCAAGCCCACAATAACATAGTTTCTTGAAGTAAATTTTTCTCTATACTGTGATGCTTTTCTTGAAGGGCTTTCAGGCAAGGTAGACAGGTCAATAACTTGTTCAGTCTTCTCTTTTCCTCCAGATGTTGAGGTCCTGAGGGTAGAAAGAATCCAGCTGATCGATGCAGTCTTAAATCTGTGCACTTATCACCATCCAGAGAATATCCAGCTACCCCCAGGGTAAGACTTATCACATAGATAATCTTGCTGTGATCCAGCTCACTTTCACCTTGTGAATAACATTCCCAGCTTACAGATTTTAAGATGCTTTTCTCTATTAAAATTTGTAATCACAAAATGACAAGGAAGCCTTTTCAGGGTCATGTTCAGGTGGATATTTCTCTAGAGCAATCAAGACTAGAGTCATGGAATGTACTTTGATCTGCAAGTACTGACCTTTCTGCCCTAGAAATCTTCAGCTGAATCCTGCTGTCCCTCCTGAAAGGATTTTATTTTGTGTGTGTGTGTGTGTGTGTGTGTGTGTGTCTGTTTGTTGGGAAAAGCACTGAACTGGCATGAGTGAATCTAAACAGTGCCTGATTAAAGAGAAAAGCAGACTTGAGATGGGCATTTGGAACAAAACTTGATCACTAACCTCTGTTGATGCCTTTTTCAGATACCAGCCTCCAAATCTAGCTATTTCTACTCTCTACTGGAAAGCCTGGCCTCTCCTGCTTGTAGTGGCTGCATTCAATCCTGAAAACATTGGTGAGTGTGGACATTTCTCAGGATACCAGTTCTGCTGCAAAAATTGGCCAAGGTGCTCTCTGCAGAAGTCTGGTTGCTTGTGTGCAAGGCCTGTGCTGGGTTGGTGAGGTAACTGCAGTTAAATAACTGTGTATCCCCTGTGGGTGAAAAATGTGTGGAGGTGGGATTTGGACCAGCATGTGGCTGGAATCACCTTGTTTGTGCTCTGAGTGTTATGAGCTGTTCTCAAGTGAGTTTGTGTCTCCCGACCTTGGAATGTGTTAGAATATATATAAAGGCTCTGTTTTTTCTTGTATTCCTTATTGTTCTTCTCTGCTGCAGGTCTGGCTGCATGGGAGGAATACCCCTCTCTAAAGATGCTCATGGAAATGGTCATGACCAAGTTAGTATGGTTAAATCCCTACTTATATCAAACAGATCACTGCAGACACACATTTCTGAATTGTGCCATGCGACTCCTTCCTTTCCAGTGGGGCTTGTGTAAAATAAACTGGCATCAACATTGCAGTTGGAGTGGGAAAAGTGCCTTCCCTCGACAAAAATATTATAAGCAAGGGAATAAAGCTGAGAAAAAGTGGGAGGGGGATGACTGCTGTGCCTTGTTGAGAAGGTCTCAGTCTCCTGGCTCCAATGAGAAACTATTTGGTTTTTTCCACATTGTCTATCAGAGCCGAGGTCCTGTGTTCTTTCTGACTGTGATACATGAATTTTGAATAGAGCAAGATAATAATTTCCTTTTTTTAAACTTATTTTCTCAGTAATTATTCCTATCCTCAATGTACCTTGACGGATGAGGAGACACGCACAGAGATGATTAATCGTGAACTTCAAATCTCCCAGAGAGAAAAACAGGAGATTCTTGCATTTGAGGGTCATCTGGCAGCTGCATCCACAAAACAAACAATTACAGAAAGCAGCAGCCTCTTGCTGTCCCAGCTGACAAGTCTGGACCCTCAGTAAGTAGCCTTCTGCCTTCTGGTACCATCATGAAATCCTAGTTAACAACATTAGTCAGGAGACCCTGCTCCCCCACAGGGTGGTTGCTGTGGGGAAGAAGAGCCCTGTGGTGTGGTAGCCCATGGGATTACAGAATCATAGAATGGTTTTGGTTGGAACATCATCTGGCTCCAACCTGCCTGCCACCTTCCTATAAACCCCTGATGCACTACGGAACTGACTGATCCTCATCACATCAGAGAGGAAGTGTCAGCCTGTGGGTAATTTGCTGTTTCTGTGGCAGGGGCCCCCCTCGCAGACCTCCACCACATGTCCTGGAGCAGGTGAAAAGCCTGAACCAGTCACTTCGCTTGGGCCACCTTCTGTGTCGCAGTCGCCATCCTGACTTCCTTCTCAACATCATTCAAAGACAGGTGGGCTCTGGTGGGACTGGACCCCTGCTCTGAAACTTGAGCAGAGTGAGGGGCAAAAGGAAGCTAAGTGAGATTCAGGGGAAGGTGGTTTGCTGCTCAGGAATTAAATGATGGGTGTGCTGCATCTATGTTCTGCTGACCTTGTTCTTCCCATCCTTCCCAGGCCTCATCACAGTCAATGCCATGGCTGGCAGATCTGGTTCAGTCCAGCGAGGGCTCCTTGGATGTCCTGCCTGTACAGTGTCTTTGTGAGTTCCTGCTTCATGATGCTGCTGATGAATCAACCTCTGGTGAAGAAGAAGAGGAGGGTGAGAGTAAGGACCAGCGTGCCAAGAAACGCCAGGTGAGCAGTCTCCTGGGGATCCCTTCTGTTACCTACTTCCTGTGCACCCCAGATCTGATTTCACTGGACAGACCAACTTGTCACTCCACAGAGACAACAGAAACAAAGGCAGTTGCTTGGCCGCTTGCAAGACTTGCTGTTGGGACCCAAAGCAGATGAACAGACAACCTGTGAGGTGCTTGACTACTTCCTGCGGCGCCTGAGCTCCTCCCAGGTGGCTTCCCGGGTCCTGGCCATGAAGGTGAGCAGAATGAAAATCATCTTGGCTGGGGTCTGTCTGGAACCCAGGGCAGAGCCCTAGGTCATCTTGGCTTCAGCATCAGCACAGTGGAATTGTTCCATGTCATCCTCCTTCAGTGACATTTCTCAATCTCTGAACCCCATAAAATTGCACTTCTGCTCCCTGCTGCTCAGAAGTTATTTTCCAGCTCCTAAGTTGTACTTAAGACAGAGCTGGATTTTACTGTATCTCCTGTGAAGTTCAGGTGTAGACTCAGGAGATTGCATGCATGTGGAGTGATTGGCAGAGGCTGTTGTCTGTGAGGAGTGAGTGAGTGCCTGTTGCTCTGGAGCATAAACAAGGCAAAGAGAATTGCAGGGAGCTCAGAAAGTTCATGCTCAGACAGAAACTTCAAGCAGAGTATCTGTCAAGAAAACATTATATGAGCTGAAACCTGTTGTGTGCTGCATTTGGATCATTCTGTGGTGTTTCAGGCATGTTTCTGTTATATTTACTAGTATGAAACTAGCAGTCCAGCTGTGGCTTCATGTGCAACAGCTGTGTCTGTGTGACTCGTGCAGGGCCTGTCCTTGGTGCTGTCGGAAGGAGGAATGCGTGATGGGGAGGAGAAAGATCACCCCATGGAAGAAGACTCTGGTGATTCTGAGCTGCTGCAGGGATATCAGTGGCTGCTGAGAGACCTCCCGAGGCTGCCACTGTTTGACAGTGTGAGGGCCACCACAGCTCTGGCCTTGCAGCAGGTGGGTGGAAGCAGCTGAAGGGAGGAGTGTTAAGCTTGTTCTTTTTCTGCTAATCCTGAAAGAGCTCTAAACAAACTAGATCTGTCTGTGATATTGATATGTTCATATGCTTACAGAAGAATTTTGCTTATGCTGGTGCTTGTTTTCATTAAATCCTGATTTCTAATGAAAGGAATTCTCATTCTAGGCCATCCACATGGAGACAGATCCCCAGACCATCAGTGCTTACCTGGTGTACCTCTCCCAGCACGCCCCAGTGGAGGAACAGGGGCAGCACAACGACCTTGCACTGGTGAGGGGAGGGATTCTGTGGAGCACACATGGCATGTCAGGACAGTGGTGGGCATGGGACTTGCTGTGCCACCAGGATGAGTTTTGGGGAGTGTGTTACCCTGGTAACTGCATGTTTGTGTCTCTGTGCATGGGTTGAAAGGCAAACCTGTGTCTTTAGTTTATAGAATGAAAGGGTAATCAGAGCAATAACCTCCAGTGCATTAGCCCATCAGCTGGAATGGGGAATGCAAGAGTGGAAAGTGGTTTGATGGAAATCCCACCACCTGGCAGTGTTTCATAAATAAGCAGGTGCTAAACCTGCAGTCATATATGTTTTGGGGAGAGAATGGGAAGTCAGGAACTTTGGTGATGGGATATGTACTCCCCTGTAACCAAAACTAGATTTCTGGATTTATTTGTTTGTGTGAGTTTTTTTCTTTTTAGAAAGCTTCTGGCAATTTTTTTTATAATGTTTTTTAAAAAATTAAAAAAAAAAATTAAAAAAACATTTTAAATTTTTTTTTCTTTCTTCTCCCTGGCTGCTTTTTTTGTTGCTTTTAAAACTCGTGCTGATAGTGCCTCTGTTTAGGTACTCAAGGTAGAATGACAAGCATCAGTAGATCTTTTTCTTCAGGGAAATGCTTTGTAAATGCTTACTTTGTAATGGGGTGCATCAGAACACATCTGTGCTGCACTGGGGCACTGTCAGATGCATGCAGAGCACTGAGCTTTTCCCTCCTGTGTCAGTTCTGCTCTTGACTCCAGAAGCTGATCTCCAGCGTGGTGTGTGCTGCGCTGATGATGGGAACTGGAGAACACGATGCAGTGAAACAGGCAGCTGGCTGTGTTTGGCAGTAAAGACCCCCTGGGTATTTTTCCCCTGCAGGATGTGGCCCGGCTGATTGTGGAGCGCTCCACCATCATGTCCCACCTGTTCTCCAAGCTCTCCTACAGTGCTGAGTCAGATGCAGTGCTCGTGGCTCTGCTCTCCATCTTCTCCCGCTACATCAAGCGCATGAGGCAGAGCAAGGAGGGCGAGGAGGTGTACAGCTGGGTGAGTGCCTCCTGCCTTGCCCCAGCAGCTCACAGAGACTGGGCAGCTCAGCAAAACAGAAACCATTTATGGGTTACTCAATTTGAATAAACCAAGTCCAGTTCAAGAATTCCCTGATCTGAAAATAATCGGATCATGGCATAGTATCAGTGCCGAGCTTATGTGTTTGTAAAAAGTCTTTTTAACTTTTCCCCAAGTATCTTTTGTGGCCTCTTGGAGATACTGGGAGCTATGGTCTGGCTAAATTTGTCCATTCTCATGTTTTCCTTTCTCTCCCCATCTTTGCTCATCCTGTCTTTTCCTGCCTTTTTCCAGTCAGAGTCCCAGGATCAGGTGTTCCTTCGTTGGACTAGTGGGGAAACAGCCACCATGCACATCCTTGTGGTCCATGCCATGGTTATTCTCCTGACACTGGGGCCACCTCAAGGTTGGTGAAGTATGCCTAGATTTTTTAGGGAGTAGTGATCAATACAGGGTGGCTTTTCTTGTCTGCTGTCTCCTAACAGGTCAGGCTGGTGTTAATCCTTCTACCCACAGGCTTGACCCTTGCAGTACCTGTTTGTAGCTGTAAGATTTATCAGAATATTGCTGCAGAGAGTGAAGGATTTGCAGGCTGATTTTTTGGGGTTTTTTGCCTTCTGCAGACAACAGGAAAGACTAAAACACTGGTGTGTTCTGGTGTATTGACAGAGAAAGGCAGGGCATTCTAGGTGCTTGTGAACATGAGAAATAATTTTTTATTTTTACTCTTAAGCAGGGGATGGTGACTTTTACACCTTGCTGGATATCTGGTTCCCAGAGAAAAAGCCCCTTCCTACTGCTTTTCTGGTTGACACCTCTGAGGAGGCCCTGCTGCTCCCCGACTGGCTGAAGCTGCGGATGATCCGCTCCGAGGTGCCGCGTCTCGTGGATGCAGGTGAGCCTGTGCCATGTTTGTTGGTGTTTCAAACCCTGCTGAAAGGAAAGGCAGAGGCTTCCCTGCTCAAGTGTGCCCAGCCATCCTACTTGGATGCCTTTGTATGGAGCCATCTGTCACTGTTACTTTATTAAGGAGGGGAGTGAATCTGAATGGATATTCCCCTTTCTGTGTATTTTAAAGGAACGGGAGAGTCTGAATAGAGGTCCCATATCTTTTACAACAATTCAAATGGAACTAAGCTATGCAATCACCACACAAGGGGCACATCACTGTGGAAAGATGTGCCTAAAGGATGTAAGCTAAATCTCTGGTTGCTCTGGTCCTCGTGCCATTTGTCAGTGCTCTCTTTCTTCTTGGTATTCAGAGCTTTCAACCCGTTTTACTAATTAAATGACATCTGTCTATACCCAGTGATTGAATTATTCAATAATTCCTGCCTGCAGCCATCAAGAGATAGGGTGGAAGTTATTTTTTAATACAAATTATTGCATTACTGAGGTTCTAATAAAATTAAATAGAAGATCAGATTAGCCAGTGAGTGAATTAACTGGAAGATGCAATAAGGCGGCAATGATTTGCAGAGGAAAGAAAATATAGTAGGCAGCTGTCAGACCTCTGGCTGTAGGCTCTCTGCAGCCCTGTCATTAATGTGTCACTGTTGGTCCAGACAAAAGTGTGAAGATCAGATAATAAAAATGATCCTCCATGGGCAGTTCAGAGGTCTGTGGACTCAGTTTTTGTCTATTTCAGCCCTGCAGGACCTGGAGCCACAGCAGCTGCTTCTCTTTGTTCAGTCCTTTGGAATCCCAGTTTCCAGCATGAGCAAACTTCTGCAGTACCTGGATCAGGCAGTATCTCATGACCCACAGACACTGGAGCAGAACATCATGGACAAGAGTAAGAGCTACAGACGAGGCTGACTAGGCATTTAACCTTTTCTTGAGCAATTTCCATAAGTATCTCCTGTGACTTCCAAGGAAAAATACAAGCTAGTTCAGCAAACTTTGTGCACAGGCTGCTTGGGCAGCTTGTTGTCACTGTAGACACCTGGCTGGCCCTTGGCTGTATTTCCCAAAATAGAGGAGGATTTTTTGGATTGGAATGGACAGAGTCAAAAAGTAGTTTGGAAGGTACTTTGTAAAAGAAAAAAAGTTTTCAAGGCATCATGTTTACGAAGTCTGTGGGAACAGCAAATTCTCTTGTTTGTGGGAGCTGTACAAACAGCCAATTCTGTCCTGCTTTACTGAAGGGGACAAGATGATGATGTGGTCTTATTTCCTTCTTTTTTCAGACTACATGGCTCATCTTGTGGAGGTTCAACATGAGAGAGGAGCAACAGGAGGCCAGACTTTCCACTCCCTGCTTACTGCCTCCTTACCAGCCCGCCGAGGTACGGCCCGACATAGCCTAAATATCAAAGTCATCTCCCAAACTTCCCTCCTTTGTTGCTGTTGAGAGGAACAGGCTTAAAACATGTCCTAAAAAGCAGCAGTTGCAATAAACCAGCAAGCTACAGTTAGACACCAGTCATTGCTAGAGTTTTTTGCTTCTGGCAAAGAGAGAAATTCCAATATTTTTGGCGTTTATTACAGTGAGTATTTCTGAGTCATATGGAAAAGTAAGTCTTGGTTGGAATTAAGAGAAAAGCTGCTGAATTCCTCAGTAGTTAGAGACTGCAAAGCTGAAGGTGATCTGGTGTTAGGGCTCCAGATGCCATCTACCATAACAGCATTTTCCTTTCTTTTCTTTTATTCCTCTTACAGACAGCGCTGAGACTGCAAGGTCAAAATCTAGTCCTGAAAACTCTCAAAGTCAGAGTCGGGTCCGGGCCTTGAGCCAGGTCCGTGTTCTGGGCCCAGAAGATGATCTGGCAGGCATCTTTCTGCAGGTACTGTTACAACCTCCAGCTGAGTAGCTGCTTCCCTGCAGCAGCTTCACAAAATCCATTTCTCTTATACTTGCATCTTGTGACTCCTTATCCTGCAGTGTTTGCAGGCAGTAAATATGAAAGCCCTGATGCAATGAGGCTGTGCCATTACAGCCTGGAGGAGTTGATACTGGCAGGAATTTTTTCTCGTAGTTGGAACGTGATGTGGCTTTTGATCATGCCCAGTACTGTCAGTACCTACTAGCATGTTGCTGTGTCTGCACCTTGTTTGTTCTGTGCATAGTGCCTTTCCTCTCAGCAGTGGATGCAGGATTTGTGAAATGCTCACAGGACCCTGGCAGCAAAGCTGTGTGCAAACAGCATTTGTACTCTGGCTTGTCTGCTTACAGAGCTTCCCTCCCTCCATTGACTCCAGAAGGAGCCTACAGGGAATTAATTGGCCGAGTCGGTTGTTGGTGTTTGGGTAGTAGGATTCCCCTGCAGTGTCAGTGTTGATCCTCATGTTGGGGTTGCAGAGATGCTGCTTATGTTCATGTGCCAGGCACTAGAATGTAGAAAAAGCTGTATCAGAAGGTTCCTGTTAGCCTACAGTCAGTATACCTGTACGAGGTAAATCGCTCCTCTGCCTCCGGGTGTTCATGGTACAGCAATCCCTTCACTGTCCATCACAAACTTTCTCCCTGTTGTATCCCCTCAGCTCTTCCCACTGACCCCGGAGCCGCGCTGGCAGAACTCCACCCTGCGGCCGCTGGCCCTGGCGCTGCAGCAGGCACTGGGGCAGGAGCTGGCCCACATCCGCCAAGGGGCCACACCGGCCAGCGGGGCCACGGCCAGCGGGGCCACGGAGAGCGGGGCCACGGAGAGTGGGGCCACAGAGAGTGGGATCACAGCCAGTGGCATCACAGCCAGTGGGATCACGGCACGGCTGCTGCAGGCCCTGGCTGCGCTGCTCAACTCGGCACACAGCGGCGCCCTGGTCATGGCCATGCACCGCCACCACTTCATCTCCTGCCCGCTCATGCGCCAGCTCTACCAGTACCACGTGAGTGGCTTTGGGAGAATTTTGTAAAGAGGGGTGAGGGAGAAATGGGAAATCTGTTTGGGAGAATTTCATAAAGAGGGATGAGGGAGAAATGGGAAATCTGCAGGGCATCTGCTCTGCTGTGTGCACACTTCATAATGCTCAGCTCAGGTGGCCTGGCCACAGACATCTGGATGCAGGCTGGCCACATTAGCCTAGCACTACTGAGATTACCTGCAGGGCTAGTGTATCTTAGCTAGCCTGGTAACTGTATTTTGGATTTAACAGCTGTAGATCTCTGCTCATTTTGGGATCTCTAATCTGTGCTGTTCTATAGCATTGGACATGTCTTGCAAGCCAGGGCATTTGCAGACAGTTTGAGAGCTAAAGTCTCATTCATGAAGTCATAAAATGGTTTGGGCGGGAAGGGACCTTAAAGATCACCTAGCTCAAATTCCTCTGCCTTGGGCAGGGGCACCTTTCACTAGACCAGGTTGCTCCAAGCCCATCCAACCTGGCCTTGAACACTTCCAGGGATGGGGAGTCCAGAACCTCTGGGCAACCTCTGCTAGTGCCTCACCACCCTCACTGTAAAGAATTTCTTCCCAGCGTGCCATGCCACAGGACACTGCCTTCTCCTCGCTCTTCTTCAAAGTGCTCATGCAGATGCTGCAGTGGCTGGACAACCCCGCAGTGGAAGATGGTCCCCTGCGAGCTCAGCTGAAGGCCTTTGCTGTGCAATACTCCTCAAGGCACAGGATCAGTGATGGTACTGGTACTGGGAAGCCTATGGGATTCAGAGGGGACAAAGTGGGACAAGAAAGAGACAAACAAAACTGCACCTAGAGCAGGAAGTGCCGTGAGCAGCCTTTTGTAGGGGTGTCATAAGGAGTTACAAAAGCAGCACTCTGTGCTGCAGAAACTCTTTGAGGCTGTGAACAAGTGCCTTAGCTCTGAGGGCTTGCCTGGTAGCATCTCACCAAGCACAGCAGATCTCTCAGGGAAAGCTTATAATTTCTCAGGCCAGGAATTCTGTGTGAGCTGTAGTTTTGGTAGATGAGCACACAGGAATGTCCCTGGAACAAGGTCACATCATGACTTGTAGAGTTGTTTATCATCGGCCATCCCTTGGGAGCAGGAGTCTAGCCCAGAGCTTGGGCATGGAAATGGGGTTGTGGTTACAGAGCTTTTTCTTAGCTGCATGTTCCTGTAACATTCAGGAGAGCTGTTGAGGATTGTGGTGGACATAAATGGCAGTAGAATGATATTTGTAAGTGTGAGTAGCAGTTATGCCCTGGAGCCACATGGGGAATCTGTAGGAGTGAAGTCTGATGTGGGGGCAGGCTTGTCCCTGTGATGCCAGTGCTGTGATTTCATTCCAGTTCGAGGTGGTTTCTTGCACCTCACAGAAGCTCTTTCTTTCCGTCGTGACCCTGACTTGATCAGCTCCACGGTCTGTGCCATCATTGCAACCCTGAAATCAGGAGAGAAGTGTAATGTGGAGCCAGAGCTCATCAGCAAACCACCCAATGTCCTTCTGCTCTTTCTGCTCTCCTTCTTTGCAGCAGCAGCTTGAACTTTCAGCCCTGCAAGGCAGTGCCTACTGTGCAGGCTGTGGGAATCTGCCTTCTCCCTGGTCAGAAAATGTGGACTGATCTAAGCTTGGCCCTATCTTGTATCACCTCCTTTCCCCCACTGTATGTGGGTTTATAAACTGTGATCTGGGGCTGGGATTAAAGTCTCTGAGCAAACTGTTGGTTTCTACTAACAAAAAGAGAAATGGAAGCCTACTATCCCAGATAAAAATGGCTTCCCTCTTCCTCACTGAGCCTGGCTATTTGAATAATACTTGCAAAGTTCCATACCTTTCACCACATCCTGAAGTTATTGAGTGGCATCTTTCTCCCTCTGCTAGTCCTTCAAGGTCTGATTGAAACCCACTCTCCTTACCTGGAGGAGCTCCTGACTGTCCTCTTCTCAGCTACTGCTGAGACCACTGCAAGGTGTCCTGCCATGAAACCAATTGCTGTGGTGTGCTCCCTGTTGCTCCAGGACAAAGAAGAAACACCAGTAAAGAAGGAGGTGGAGAGTTGCAGGTGAGCCAGGGCAATGATGGGAATTCAGAGGTAGGTCTGGGTGCATGGTATCACCAGTGGCCTTGCTTTGTCCACAGTGCTGAATCAGCTTGGCCAGGGCCTGCCTCTGGCCTTCTCAATGACTGGCTGGAGATGTTGGACCCAGAGGTCATCAGCAGCTGCCCTGATCTACAGCAGAAGCTACTGTTCTCCTGGAACAAAGTAAGAGTTGTTGGGCAGAGGGACTGCTGTGCTGAAATGACTTTCTGGGGTACTGACCTGCACATGGAAATAGGGCAAGGAGTACTTTTATGTTTTGCCATAGGTTACTGCACGAGTTCCAAAGCAGTACAGGCTGACTAGGAGGACAGTTCTGTGCAGGCTCACATTTCTCAGTGCAGGGCTTGTTTCCTCTTCTTTTTATATTTCTTCAGCTGTGTTCTTTTCAGGACTTCAAAGTGTTTTACATTCACAACATGGTCCCATAACAACCCAGCCAGCTGTGTTTTTATTGGTATTTTTGCAGACAGATCAATAGCTTGCCCAAAGTGCCATGCCAAAGTTAAGGCTGAAACTGAATTTCACATCTGATGCCATGTTGTCAGAAAGTGCTGCTCTAAATTCTCATGCTGTGTGTGCTATCTGCCTTCCTGTCATCCTTCTGCAATCCACATGGCATCTCCTACACCCACCTTGCTACCAGGATCTGTTCATTACAGCTCTTCCTCTTTTGGTGCTTCCAGGCAGGGTCCCAGGTGCCCTCCTTCCGCCCCTACCTCTTGGCTCTTCTGACTCACCAGTCCAGCTGGACCACACTGCACCAGTGCATCAGGCTTCTGCTTGGCAGGAACAGGGAGCAAAGGTGAGTCTTGTTTGTCAGGCCTGGCCAAGGGATTGAGTTGGGCAACTCTGTCTGTCTGAGAGAGCAAGACCTGCCATGTTCATGATGTGTCTGCCAGGAGATGTAAGTCAGCCAAAAATAGATTTTGTGAGAAGAATGCAGATTTCAGGCCTGCTGATTTGTGTACCTTGATATAAATATTACCTACTGTTTGATGGAAGCAGCACATTAAAGATTTGGCTGTGTTCTAAACAGGAAGTGCTAATTGTGGGTAATCCATCTTAGATTGCCCTTGTTGATAATCTTTATGAACACAGGGGTTTCAGGATGGCTTGGATACCAAACTGAGGGCTGTCTCTGTACCTGAGCAGGCTCTGATGGATCTTTTGGTTGTACTAAACCCCATTTCCAGACTTTCTCTAACCCTTTCATGACATCAGCCTCCCAGTTTTGATCTCTGCAGCAGCCCTAGCTCTCAGCTTCTATACACAGCTTTCAAATACTGGAGTTCCAGTGTAGTAATATTGTTGAAGTTATGGACCAGGAAATGCTAGCACCTAATAACAGTAATATTTCTAAAACTGGTAGCGTTTCAATTTATTATTTTATTCTTAATTTCTTACTCAAAATTGCATTAATTTCTCAGTTCAAGGTAACTGCTGTGATAGGGACAGTAAGGTAATTGGTCTGATTGTACCAACTGTTTTGTGTGGATGACCAACTCCTGGCCTTGGTGCAAGGCTCCACGTAGTCCCCACACTTGCTGAATGCCATTTGTTCTGCTCTGTACCCTGTGCTGTGCTTATTGCAACAACTATTTAGTCATAATCTGGGAACAGAACCAACCCCCTTCTTGGGACTTAATAGATCCTATTTTTACATTTGCAGATGTTTCTTTCTTCACAGCACTCATCATGTTTAGTGATGCTTCCATGTGTTTGTGTGCTGTTCGAGGGTTGTGTTGACTCTAATTGCAAATCTGTCTTTTTTTGTCTTTTGGCAGGTTTGACCCAACTGCGTCCTTGGATTTCTTGTGGGCCTGTATTCACATTCCTCGGATCTGGCAGGGAAGGGACCAGAGAACTCCTCAGGTATTGGTTCAGCTCTTCCAAGATTCCTGTCTGGATGGAGTGAGAGGCAGTGTTTTCACAGTGCCTGATTTTTCCATGGCCAAGAGGTGGCTGGAGTGATTCAGGTGCAGTGTGCCAACTTTGCTGCCTGTACCTCAGCTGGTTACTTAGCTGCTCTGCTGTTACATATTACAGTGGCAATTTAGAGTCCAAAAAGCTGATAGGAACACATAAAATTTGCCCACTTGGCATCTGCCCTGCAGCAATTGCCACAATATCTGGTAAAGGCACAAGGCTAGAGTGGCAAGCAAGCTAAAGCCCAGCATGGGATAATTGCCATTTTACAAAGAAAAGGAGGCTGTGTCTCTTCTCCACAGAATTTCTTTGGTTTGGTGGCTGAACTGTGCTTTCTGACCCATCACACATGCTGAGACTGAAGTAAATGAAAAGGTAGAGAAAGGCTAAAGTGGTTTTATTTGGGGCTGTGATGCTTTCAGAGCTCTAGATATGAGGCCATTTTTCAGTCTGGTTCTAAGATGTTCCATTCCAGTCAGGGAAGTTGTGACTAGAAGGAACTAAGGATCTTGGGATTTGGTGTGGAATCATTTGGGATGTTCTCTTGCATTCCAGAAGCGCCGTGAGGAATTCGTGCTCCACCTGAAGGCATCAGAACTGATCAGCATGGTGGAGCTGATCCTGGCTGAAGCAGAGACCAGATACCAGAACACTGAGGAGGCCTCCTGCACACTCATCCAGTCTCGACTGCCATTGCTGCTCAGCTGTTCTCATGGAGACCTTGAGAACATAAAAAAAGTAACAGAATATTTGACCAGCTGCATCCAGCAGTGGGGAAGCAGGTGAGGCTGCAAAAGAGGAGCATTGTCTGCTGGAGTTGTAATTCTTGGGCACAGGCAGGCAGGTAATGATGAGACTTGCCAGTCTTTGTTAAGAATATCATGTTCTAGAGCCTGTCTGAAAAGTGCACACTATCCTCCCCGAGGTTTGGGGGAATAACAAGTGGTTTTAAGTGGTACTCAGACCAGGAAGCTGACTTCAAAAGTGAAATTTAAGGGGCCTTTTGCTTTTAGGACTTCAGAATTAATTACTAGTTCCTAACGTGGGATTTCTTGTCTACTCATCCCTTGAGTCACTGCTTGTAATACATCCTGCTTCTGACTTGCTTTCAAAGCTGAATGGAGACCAAATTGTTTCCTAGCAGCTATTTTAGGACTGTGGAAAGAACAGGAAGATGATGTTTTCATGGCAGTGAAAGGAACTGACCTAATTCCAACCTTGCTTATGATATTAGGAAAGATTCTGAGTAACTGTTGTTTTCTACTGCCTCCCAGTACTATGTCAGGGATCTACAGGAGTTTCAGGTGTGTAGAGAATGTGTTGGTTAGTCTGAGTAGTTGTGGTTTTGACTGCTTTTCCAATTGGATGGGACTGGCTGTGAGTACCACATGCAGGAACTCTGCACTGGAGATGTAAGCAGAGCTTTCTTGTCCTATGCCCTTTTGGAATTGCAGTTTTCTAACTCCAAATGGCCTTGTGATGGATCCCCATAGACTATGGATGGATCTCTGTAAAAGGTGAATGATTTGAGTTGTTCAAAAGAAGCAGAGACTTAAAAAACACTGGTTGAGGTTAGTGATGTCCGTGTTTTCACATGCTCTGTTTGCCACTTGCAGGAAGGCTGTTACTAATCTGATGGGTCTGGGATGTTTGCTGGTTGAATTAATGTAGTAGCCAGTGGCTGACCTCTCCCTTTTCCCTTTAGCTCTGTGGGGAAATGCTGCCAGGACCTTCTGCTGCAGATATACCTGCAACTACCTGAGCTCCTTGTGCCTATGCCTGAGATGCTTCTCACCAGTGAAGGAGCCAGAGACAGCAGCACCTGCAAGGTAAAGTTAGAGGCATAGGAAAGCCCCTTTCCAATTGTGTAAGCAGAATGGATGCTACCTTGATGCCCAGTTTAGACGGTGAGGACTGGCAAAAGCTTCCTGGGTGACTTTGGTTTCTTTGTTTTGCTTTTCTGTTACCCTGTCCCTGCCCACACTCTCCAGAGCAAAGAGTTCTGGTGTGGTTTATTTTGCAATGTCCTTCTATAAAATAATATAAGCTCTACAAGCTTCTGTGTCCCAAAGGCTTCTGTAAGGCACAAGTGTGCAGGCATCTGATCCTGCTTTGATGTCTGTAGGGACTGTGGACTTCAGATCCCATGCCAGCTGGAACACTGCATCTACTCACAGATTCTACCTGAAAATTATTTCTGTTAAACCCCTGTGTAGCTGGAAAGGAATTGTGAAACACTGCTGGAGAGACAGAGGCTGGTTTGTGCATTAAACTTCTTAACAGGTTGCTCATTATTTTTCTTCCAGCTTGATGCCCTGGTTCACAGATTCATTAACCTCCTCGCAGACACCAGTGACTCCAAGTCATCAGAAAGCCGCGTGTGGGATGCCAATATGGCCTGCAGGAAGCTGGCTGTGGCTCATCCCATCCTCCTCCTTAGGTACCTCTCTCTCCCTGTGTGTGGCTGGGGTTTATTGAAAAGCACCCACCCTTGTCCTAGAAAGGGAACAAACTTGCAGCAATCACAGCAGTGGGGAGAGAATTCACCTTCTTGTACAGAGGTCAAGAGGAAAGGCTGCAAAGTTACATCT
The DNA here is from genome assembly GCA_013397245.1 of Thryothorus ludovicianus. Taxonomy (NCBI): domain Eukaryota; kingdom Metazoa; phylum Chordata; class Aves; order Passeriformes; family Certhiidae; genus Thryothorus; species Thryothorus ludovicianus. The sequence goes on along the minus strand of VZTB01005860.1, from coordinate 433,117 downwards.
TTTACAATGAGGCAGCATCTTGTGTCTGTCAGGAAATAATCTTGGAATTGGTGACTAGGGAACAGAATGTGGGTGGAAAATGGGGCTTGCTGAGCCTATTCATACAGGGATCAAGACCAGAACTCTGAGAGAGGATAAGGGATTTTGCCTTCCAGGAACTGAGGTAACACGTAATTTGAAAGATCCAGGCCTAGATTTTCTTGTTTGGTGTTCCAGGCACTTGCCAATGATTGCAGCGCTGCTGCACGGCCGCGTTCATCTCAATTTCCAGGAGTTCAGGCAGCAGAACCACTTGACCTTCTTCATCCACGTCCTGGGGATCCTGGAGCTGCTCCAGCCGCAGGTCTTCCAGAACGAGCACCAGGCGGCACTCTGGGACTGTCTCCTGTCCTTCATCCGTCTGCTGCTGGTAGGAAAATCCCTGCTTCCCTCCCTGTGCCGGCTGCTGGCCACTAGATGGGGAAGCTCGAGTAACACAGGGCCAACCTTGGTGCTTCTCATGTGAAGGGAAAGCCTTCCTAAATGCCTAAGAACAAAAAAGGGCATTAAGTACCTTGGAGAGCCTTAGGAGGAGGCAAGAGATCAAGAAACTGCTCCCTGGTACCCTGAGGTGCAGGAGGGGGCAGTGCATTGCTGCTTTTTTTTTGGTTAACTCTCACCTTCTTGGTCCTTTCCCAGAACTACAGAAAATCCTCACGGCACCTGGCTGCCTTCATCAGCAAGTTTGTCCAGTTTATCCACAAGTACATCACCTGCAATGCCCAGGCAGCTGTCTCCTTCTTGCAGAAGCACTCGGACCCACTCCAGTAAGATTCCTTCTGCCTGTTAGCCCATGCACAGCCAGATTGCCAGGAGCTAGTCAGACACAAGACAGCAAGAGAATGTGACAGAGTAGCTGCTAATGTGGCACTTTTTCACTCTTAGTTCCCTTAAGCCTCCATTGAAATGAGCAGCATATCTCTTTTTTGTAGGTGAAAACTGAGCCCAGGGAAGTCACATAATGACTTTAATTCACATAATGGCCTAAATGTTATATCTAGTTATTATAGTGCCCTGCAGCCTTTCCAGAGGCAGCTGGAGAGTCTTTCCCCAGAGCAGTGGCTGCAGGGTCCCACCTACAGATATGTGGGGATAATGCATTTGAGTTCCAGTTATGAAGAAAGGAAAAAATCTTGCTTCTGCTTCTGAGTTGTTTTAGTGGATATATCTGTGGTCCTCATGCCCTTACTGCTGTTTAAAGCCAAACGTGTCACCTCTTTTTCTCAGTGACCTGTCATCAGACAACAGTGACCTGGCAATGCTGAAGTCCCTCCTGGCTGGGCTGAGTCTGCCTAGTAAGAGTGGCATCTTGGACAGGGGCTCTGATGAAGAGAAGGATGGTGAGTCTGGGTAGGAGAAGAGTTATTCCAGCTGGTGAGCCTGCAATCTGTTTTGGAGAAAAGGTGTTTTTGTGGGGTGTATACTGTGCTTGTTCTTGTAACAGCTCAATATGTTTAGAGTGGAGAATGGCACTTGTGTGCTCAGCAGTTGGGAACCAGTATCTGGGATGGGTTAATTTGTTTTCCTGCCAGTGGTATCACTACTGAAGCAGAAGAACAGCTCTTAACAAGAGTGAATTTCCTGGTCATGGATTTTGCCCTTTTAATCCACACTGCTGGGGGGACTCTAAGGGTACATCCATTCTTCCACTGCTTACAGCTTGCAAGGGAAAATTATTCAGTATTAAAAGAGCTTGTGAAGCTTCCTCCTCAGTGTCAGCTGAGGGGGTTACAGGAGGTGCAGTGAGATTAGGGACAGTGTGAGAGCCAGGAATTGTATCACAGCATTGCTGGTGGCTCAGGATACACCACTGCACTGGTAGGGAGTTCTGGCCAGTCCCCAGGCTGCCAGGAGTGCCCTGCCCTCTCTCTCTCCCCAGATGAAGCAGCTGCTGGCTCTCTCCCCCTGGTCAGCGTGTCCCTCTTCACTCCCCTTACGCCGACTGAAATGGCCCCGTACATGAAGAGGCTCTCCAGAGGCCAAACAGTGGAGGGTGAGTGAGGACCTGCAGAGCTGTGCAAAGACACAGGGCAAATGCAGACATTTGTCAGCTTTGTTACTTATCTGTCAGCAGCAGCCTGGTTTCCTCTTTCAATCTTGTGTTTGGAAGTCACCAGCAGTTAGGATGTTGTTCCATTTTTGGATTAACTTGTCCATAACCTCCTGTGATTCTGTGACAGAGGCTTCCTATGATTCTGTTTTCACTTAGCTCAGCAGTACTTCAGTGACCTCTACTTTGAGGCTCTTCAAGAATCTTGAAGCATTTTGGGAGACACTATGAGTAAATCAAGGAGTGCTGCAGTTCAAGCCAGGTCTGAAGTGCTGATAGGAATGAAATACCAAACTGATGAGAAGCAGGATTTGTTAGAAATCCCCAAATGGCATTCAAGGAAGCAAACCATGTTAACCTGGTATATGAGAACAATAATCTTCTCCAAAGGTCTTCTGAAATTACAGCTGTCCTGTGTTCAAACCTAAATTGTGACACTTTCCCTTCCAATGTAGAATAGGACAAAAAAAGTCCTGCCTGTACTCTGCTTTTTAAAGAGACAGTCTGTGAAGGTCTTTAGTTACAGAAGGTGTTCTGGAACTGAAACCTCTCACCCCATTGCATTCCTTCCTCTGCCTGGGCAGGTTGGGATGTGTTGATCTGGCACATCCCTTGTCTCCTTTCTGAAGAACTGCCTTTATTACACTGCCTCTGTGTGCAAGTGAGAAAACTTGATGGCTTGAGAGATTGGTTTTGTGGGGAAAAAAAAAAAAAGATTCTTTGCTGCTTCAGTGAATTTCAGTCACCTTTTCAACCTGTGTCTTCTCCCAGACATCCTGGAGGTGCTGACAGACATCGATGAGATGTCCAGACGGAGGCCAGAAATTCTTGCCTTTTTTGCTGTGAGTATTGGTGTCTCAAACTGCCACTGGAAGGAAGAGATTATTTTCATCAGAGCTTGTTGCACAGCCAGCTTAAGCACTACCCTTCCTCTGCTTTTTGGGGGCTTGTTGCAGCACCTTAGGAGAAAAGTGTCCTCAGTTAGCCCTGCTGAGAGCAGACAGTGTTTCCCTCCATTGCATACTGGCTGAACCATCATCTACTTTATGTCAGAGGAAGAATTAAACCTCTGTCCTCTTCCTAGAGCCTTGAGAGAACAGAACAGAACAGAACAGCTCTGTTGAATAAGCTGGAAACTAGGGAAAACTCAGCTGTCCCACATGAAATAAGATTACAGAAGGGTACTTTAAAGTATTCAAAACCAGGATAATCTGTCTTACAAAGAGGGATTTCTGGGGTCAGCCAGTACCTGCTGGATTTGTGTTGGGCTGGATTGGTGTGGAGGGGGAGTAATGCCAGTTTGCTCCTTGAGTGGCCCTGTGATCCACATTTGTCCATCTTTCAGACAAACCTACAGAAGCTGATGAGTTCATCAGAGGATTCCTGCCGAAACCTGGCCTTCAGCCTGGCTCTGCGCTCCATCCAGAACAACCCCAGGTGAGCACCACTGCAGCTGAGGCTGTGCTGGCTGATCTGGGCTGCACTGACACTGCCATGTTTCACTCCCAGCATTGCTGCAGATTTCCTGCCCACCTACATGTACTGCCTTGGCAGCCGAGACTTCGAGGTGGTGCAGACAGCGCTGAGGAACCTGCCAGAATACACCCTCCTTTGCCAAGGTAGGTGGAGATCAGCCACCTTTGGGGCATGGTTGGCCTCACAAGGCTCAGAGGGTCCTGTGTTGGGAGCAGCTCCCCTGGGAAGTTGCCATGGATTGCTGTTGCTTAGACCAGGCCATCAATACCAGCAGTAGCTTTGGGCTGAGCTTCACGAGGGGGATTTGTCATAGGCTCAAGGAGGGTTTCCTTGCAGTGGGTTTGCTCCCTTATGCTTTTCTCTGAGTTGTGACCTCTCACATGATCACAAACCCATAGAGCTGTTGGAGGGGTGTACTGTGCCAAGTTCTTATGGAAGGGGAGATTTCTTGTGCAGCTGCAAATGCTCACCCAGTGGTTGTTGGTGGATTGCTCTTGCACGTGGGGCCCTCGGGCCAGTCCTCACTCTGCCTTTCCTTTTCCCAGAGCACGCAGCAGTGCTGCTGCACAGGGCCTTCCTGGTGGGCATGTATGGCCAGATTGACACCAGCTCTCAGATCTCAGAGGCCTTGAAGATTCTGCACATGGAGGCCACGATATGAGCACATGGTTCTGGGAGTTCCACTCCCAGAGGAATTAATTTAATGGATTTCATCAGCTGCATTACAGCCCTGTAAGAAGAACAGTGAATTGCTACCCATGTGCTGGAGGATCAAAGAAGTGATGTGGCAGGCCAGGCTGTGCTGGAAAACAAGATGCTGACTGAAGATCAGAAAGGGACAAGGATCAAACTGGCTGGCTAAGATGCCATTATTGTGGGAGAAAAATCTCCTGAGCATTGTGCCAAACAGGGACCACATCCTTCATGGGGTCTTGGGGCAGTGGCTGTCAGGTTTTTTGTTTGGGGTTTTTTGTCTCTCCAAGCAGGCAGAGCTGCTGGGAGAGCAGAAGGGAGTGAGTGATTGCCCTTGCATTTGAAGAGTCTGCACTCTCTGTGTTGGAGGGAACATGCAGATTTCTGCAGGGAGAGAGACCACGTTGGTTTCTGGGGATGGGTGGTTTTTTTATTTTATAATTAAAATTCTCTTTGTTTCCATTGTGCCTTTCTCTGCTCCCTTGGGTGTAGCTTGACATCCCTGTCCCCCTGTTCTTGTTATTCTAGACAAAGCATCTCTGGAAGACCTGTCTCCATGGCCAAGTGCTCACAGAGCTGTCTTGGCCTTTTACAGGATTTGCAAGAAATGGAGCAGATTTGGAAGGGTCATTGGGGTACCATGAATGAGTTGGGTCAGCACCAACTGCTGACAGCACAACTTTTAAGAGGTTCCTTGGAAAACTTTTGTTTAGAAACAAATAAACTTCTTGGTACATCTGCAAACCCAGCAGCTGGCCACTGTCACAGTGAAGGTTTTGAACAAGCAGCTGGGTTTCCTCTTTGGGTTCTGCCTGTTCCTCCCTATGACTCTTCTGACCACTGCTCTCTGGTCCTTGCCTTCTGATAGGGGTGATGGTTTATCTGCCATCTGTCATTTGAGGACAGGAAATCTTCCTTTCCCCTGCTCCAGAGAAATTACTGCTCTGTGTGCTTGTTTTCCAGGCTCACTTAATTCTAATCACCAGTTTGTTCTCATGTCATTTGTCTCCATTCCTCTGGAGCTCCACTTGTTAGTAGAGAAGCACTGTAGTGTAGTAAAGACAAACATCCTGAAGGAATTTTATCTATATCTCTTTGCTGGTGGCATGGACAGTCGTGACCTCATAGGTGGCTGGGTGGGGAAATGTGTGTTCTTGCACATGAGGAATACCACAGCTGAGCATTTTAGATGGTGTGTCAAAATAAGAATGAATGTCCAGCTGGCTTTGCAGAGAAATGGAGAAGAAAAGGGGGAGAACTGAACCTCCCATCAAGTCTAAGTAGCCTTGTCTTTAAACAGAGATTAGAGCCATCAGTTATGGATGCAACATGCTCTTTTCCTCAGCAGCATCTGCTTCGCATCCGGAGCCACTGCTGTGGCAATTAGCTCCATATAAATTATGTGGAGGAGCAGCTGAAGGAGATCAAGTCAGTGGAATGGGTTTCCTGAGGGGCTCAGTGACAGCAGGATTAACGCCTGACCAAGGGGAGCCAGTAATCTCACTGGGAACCCTTACCTTAATCCCATATCACACATCATTAAGGCACTGCTCAGTTTGTCAGAGCAGGGAGGTGGTTCTCTTGGTGCTGCTGTGGGCCTAGAGCAGCTGGGAACTTGTGGGACTTCCTGGAAAAGGGCTTTTAGGGACTTTGAGCCAAGGAGCAGGAAAGATGTCTCAAGACTGTTATTGTGCAAAGACAGTGAGTCAAACACAATAGTGGTGCTTTGGTGAAGATTTGTCTCTGCAGCTGGGGCTTTCCAGAAATTCCACTCTGAGGCTGCAACTAGAAACATTTACAGGCAAAACCAAACAATGTGGTTGGTCCCAAATTGTCCTGTGTCTGTTTTGCAATGCCTGTAGTGAGCAGACCTGCTCCAGGATGCCTGGGAGCAGGGCACGCTTGGTTGTTGGCAAAACTTCTTCATGACCCCTCAGTCCAGAACAGACAGGCTTTGCAGATCTGTGTGGAAGAAGATGTGTCTGGGAAGGTGGAAAGAGCATCTCTTTAGCAGCAGCAATCATCTTTTGGAAGATCAGGAAATGAAGTCAAATGGAGATGATGTGGGTGGAAGTTACTCAGCAGAACTGAGACTTCCTACAGATCTCCCAGTACAAAAATCATCATCTGTGATTTGTTGATCTCTCCTTTTTGCTGTTCCATTTGTTTTGAAGGTTCCCACAATGCATTTTCTCTGCTACCATCCTCTGCTTGGACCCAGTGGAGCTAAGCTGGTTGCCTTGGCTTGAAGCACATCATCAAAATGAGATCAGTGCTTGAAAACAGGGCTGTCAGGGGGTGCCTGGCTGTGTGGAGACAGCTCAGGGCAGGAGCCCATCCCTGCTGTCAGGGAAGGCAGCTGTGACAGCTCTCAAATGGTTGGTGGCAGTGGTACTGATGCCCTGACACTTGCCTGCCTGTAATCTGTTCTCTGTAACTTCCATCTCTGCCTGGCTGAGCACCTCCTGACAGTGTCACCCTTCACAGCTCTCCCAGACTCCTCCTGGGGCTGGGGCCACCTTCTGTGTCTTCAGGAGCTCGTGCCTTGATCAGAAGAGGAGTGGGGAGGAGGTTTGCAGGGTCTTTCCTGGCCAAGCCCATGGGGCCCCGTGACTCACCCAGTTCAAATCACTGCTCCCATCTGCCTTACAGGCAGCACATCCCAAACTGCTGCAAAATGCTTCTTTAGACACTTTTCTACCATCATCTGCAGCCAAGAGCTTTCTAAAGAGAGCTGGGCTGCCAGAGCTGGCATCTGGGGCTGGGGAATGTGCTTAACACTGGCTCATGGGGAGGCTCTTTGCCTCCTCAGATACAGTGGGAATCCCTTGCCAGCTGTAGGGGGAAGAGAAAACTGGCCAGAGGTTTGTTTCTCATCCACAGGGCAAGGCTGGCTCTTGTCCAGCATGCACATGATGGACCTTCACTGCTTGGCTGGGCACAGGTGGGCATCTCTAACCTGGCCATACCACACCTGCCAGGCCCTGTGTGGCTGGAACTGTGGGCCCTCATTTGTGGCAATGTCCTGGAGGTTTGAGGGGTTTTGACACAGCTCTGGGCAAGTTTGTGCATCCCAGGAACTGTGAGGGGTATCCTGGAGCAGCACGGAAATTTGGTAATGAGCAAGGCATGACTAACCAGGGAGGCGCCTGCCTGTTCCTGACTCAGTGGCCGCTGCCTCTGGGACATGCCTGGCACTGGGGAGCTGGACAAGTCCCACCACTAAGCTCAGGAAAATCTGCCCAACCTGCTATGCCAACAATGGAAGCACAGGGAGAGGTGTGCAGGTAACAGTCACCAACTGGGATTTCATGGCTAAAGGCTGATCTTGTGCCAGCCATGAGAAATGAGAAAAGGTAAAGAGAAGCCTTGCCTCGCAAGGAGCAGCAGGCAAGAAGTCTTGCACAAAATAAAAAAGGAGAGGAAAACTGTCTCCATTACCTCATGTCTGTGAGTGGAGTCTATTCCCAGGACTGCTCCCTGGGGTCCTGCCATCCCCTTCCTCCAGCCAAGCTCATCTGTGACCTCCATCAGTGACAAGTGCAATCCTGGCCCTGCCTGCCCTCAATTAACTCCCTTCTGGCCACACACAGTTCAGGACAGGATGGTTCACACTTAACTTGAGGACCTGTTTGCTAAAAGCTAAAAATGGTAAGACTTTTGTTAACTTTAGGAGTGTCAAAGCCAGCCCCATGACAGCTAAGTAGCCTGGCTGCTATAAGGGTAGCATTTGCCTGATGTGGACTGTTCTTGTATTTATATCCCCTAAAGTAGCAGAATATAGAGCTTGAAATTTCCCATCATTTTAAAATCAGAAGGCCTCTATAATAATATATCTGCCTGTCCTGTGTTGCTGGTGATGTTTTGGTATCAGCCTGCTTGCAGGAACACCATCTCCAACACGAGAAGATACTGGCAAAAAATGTCAAGACCCCCAGCGACAATTAAAAAATTAATTAAGCTAGTAGCCCAATCATTGCTGGGTAATTATTAAGCTGTAAGAAATGCTAATTGTCTTATTAGCATTAAGCAATTATGCAAATAATGGAAAACATACCATAAGAGTAATAAAATTACCTCCCTTTCTCTCTCTTTTTTTTTTTTTTTAAACAACAATGATATTCAAAATGTAAAGTGATTCATATGGTTTTATTGTGAGTGTCTTTGGAGAGGAGTGAGACCTTTAAGGGTGCTCAGGCCTTTTGGGGCATCCCAAAACACATCTCCCATGAGCTCTCTTGCAGAGCTTGTGGTGCCCCACCCCAGGGCATCCCCTGGTTCTGCATGCCCCAAGGCACCAGCACAGGGACACAGGGACACAGGGACACAGGGACACAGGGACACAGGGACACAGGGACACAGGGACACAGTGGCTGTGGAGGACACGGAGTGGCCACGCTGCTATGCCAGGACTGGAATGTCCCAATTTTATACTGTCACAGATGTTCCAGGGGAGTCCCTGTTCTCCCCCTAATAAAGCAGATAGTGCTTCAGGTTTGGTCTGGGAGAAAACAAGGCAATTTCTCGTTTTTCTGTCAATTCAGTGCAGAAGTGGAAAGTTCTGGCCTTTAGAGTTACTCTGTCTCAAGGATTTTATTGCTATTGAGTTTGTAACCTGAGGTAAGAGCTGGCTTCTTTTCCAGCTGAGGTTCCAGCTGGATTTCAGGGTTCAGAAATAAGCTGAATGATAAGCAAGTGTTTTTGTGTTCCTTGAAACAAGAACAAGACCTCACTTACCCTCACTACTGGGGAAAGGAAACTTCACTTACTCATGGCTACAATGGGCCTGGAAAACACAAAGTGCTTTTTTGCTTCACTATGTTCACCCTGTTAATCACTAACAAATTTTATTGGTTTTATAGGCTTTAAACTCTGCTCTACTGATAAGACATAGCATTTTGAAGTGCCCAAGCCAGTTCCTGCTCCAGGGTGTGTCCTGCTCCCATGGTGGTGCCTTGAAAAACCTGGGGTCACTTCATGCAGCTGCATGATCCAAACAGGTTTTGGTCTGCAAAACACACCTTTGCTTTCACTTTCTGATAAGGGGACATTTGCAGCTCCTGGAGGATCAGAGAGAGTGTTCTGCCATGGCAATGCAAGGACTGGGGATCACCATCATCTGTTTCCCCTCCTTGGAAGACAAGGGGAGATCACCTTATGAAATGAATACCACCCCCAAGCTCTTGGAGAGCTCCTTTCAGCTCCCTGGGACTGGTGACCCACCATGCTGCTGTTTTTGTCCTTTTTAATTTTCCTATCACCTGGTGTGTAGGATGCAGGAAGTGAGCAATCTCTTATCTTTGTTGCCTGGAAATAACTTTCTGAAATCACCCTCTAGCCTGTCCCTCCTTTCACTGCATTGGGGGACAGAAAAGCCAGCAGGACATTTGGCTGGTGGGTGGGAGGGACAAGGGAGAGAGACTTCTTTCTGTTTTGATGTGATATGATATTATACCTAGGTGATAGGACACTTTTTGTTCTGATGCTCTCTGGTTTTGGTCCTTTGAGATTTTAGGATAATGAGTTTACCATTTATGAGGTTCCTGGGGGGATGTGTTGCAGAGAGATTTACCAAAGTGCCTTTTCCTGTAACTTCACATTTCTCTTTCAACTTCTTGGAAGAATGGAAGAAGTGGAAATTCTTGTTCAGACTTGAATTCATAATAACTTTTTTGCTGCTACTTTTGCAGGTCAAACTAGTCAGAGTCTGAGGGGAGGCAGGTATCATGTGGAATCATTTCTGTGTGAGTAGCTGTGAAATTATTGGGGCTTTCTTTTCCCTGTTTGGGGCCTTTCCATCCCTGTGGAGTCAGCCTGGCTGCCTTCTGGGAAGAGAGAGCTGATGAGGCATGTTACTGATGAGATGAATGCTTTTTCCTTCTTGTTTTAAATCCCTCAATTTAATACAAGCCATTGGCATGGGAATGTATGAGAGCTCTTGGCTACGACACACACTTCCTATTGTTGGGAGAGCACAGCCCTGCACACAGCCCACGGCAAAATTATGAAGTAGCTCAATTTGATCAGCTGATTTCTCACAACAGTTAAAAGATGTGATTTTTTTTTTCTATCATATTACACTCTCTTATGAGAAAAAAAATGCATCAATTGATTCTCAGTCTTACGAGGCCCCAGATTTCCTGATACAAGGAATTGGCCCTTCCTCCCCTTGAGTCCTCAAGCTGACAAATGTTGGGTAGGTTTTTTTGGGCTTTAGGGTGGCCTAGTCAGATATTTAAGTTTTTTCTCTACTAATGGTAAAATCCACTGGTTGCTGCATAGGGGAACCAGGATAAATTTAAGAGGTGATAGCAAAGTAATCCCCACTAGTCATAGTCATAGCAACTGTCAGGAAGCACTCAGCATTTCTCTGGTGCAGTCTGGTACCTAAGAAGAGAACTGAAAAGGACTGAGGAAGACAAAGAAGAGTGTCTGTAAGTAGAGAAGAATAAATCAGTCCATGTCTGTGGATGGCAGCTCCAACAAGCTTCCAAAGACACCTTGGGAAGGGAGCTAGGGGAGCAGGCACTGTGCTGCAGGACACATTGCTCCATGAGCCAGCTGTGCATCACAGGTGGGAAACCTCACCCAGCAGCTCTGGGAAAAGCTCAGTGAGCAGGGGCAAGGTCTGCAAAACAGGATAAGGACTATAAGGCTCCCTCAAAGGAAAAGATATAGAAAGGAGAGGTACAATCCAGAGTAAGCACCATCCCCTGAGGAGCATCCTGGGAGAAGAGCAGCCATGGGTAATAGGCAGCTGCACAGGCAGCTCTGCTCCCTTCCTGCCCCGTTCCTCCCTCAGTGTGTGTTAGTTTACCTGTTGGTGCATTAAAGGCTCATCAGAGCTGCAAACTCCCACAGAGCTCTCTTTAATCACCAGCTAACACTGCACAAGTCTCTGCTGCCTGCACTTTGGAAAGCCATTACTGGGCCATCAGTAATACTGTCACTGTATTAGCAAACTCCTTCAGCAATGTCATTTTAATCACCTTAGTGGATGATGTGGACCTGATTCTTCTGGGGTACCCAGGGCTGTACCTCCAGACTAACCCTCTCATGGGATGCACAGCTTGGAGCCAGTAACTGATAGTTTCTTCTTCTGGTGTCTGCAAGCCTGGATTTGTGGTACAACTGTCCCAGTGAAAACCAGGGAGGGATGAGGTGGAACGTGGTGGCCTGTGATACACAGGAAATCCCAGCTGCTCTGAGCCCAGCCTGGCTTTCCCCTCCGTGGGTCTGTGTCCCCTGCCCCCAGCCCCAGCTGTCCCTTCCCAAAACACGAGGTAATGACAAGGGACTAGCTGCATTGGTTTGTTAGAAGACAGATTGTCACGTTAAACGAATATATTTTAAAAAACCTAAGTCACATCCCCTGGGCCGTGCCCCATCTGGGCCATTAAATCTGGAAGGGGTAAGTAAGTACAGCTGTGTCAAAGCTGCTCTCAGGAGTTGATTTTCACTGTTTGTACGACTGGCAACTGGCAACCACTCCATTTCCAAACCTCATTTCCTTCTCCTGGTTTCCCAGTGCTGCACTGTGACGATTGGAAGCACAGCAGGGGATGCACACTGCTGAACAGAAACTCCATAGACACATTTCCTAAACCCAGCGCTTCCTCTTTATTTCTCACCAAGCCCTAAGGTACCTTGGTAGCCAGGCTTTTTGTAAATCACACAATTTTATCAAAGGTGTTGTGGAAATGTGGGACAGCTGATCTTTCAGGGCTCCAGCAAGTGTCTTTTTTGAAGGAAGTGAGGAGTAAAAACCCAACTTCGAGTTAATCCAGCATTTCTTTTGATCAGTCCCTTGGTAGTCTGATTAATTTTGAGTGCAGATGTTTCTACTTTCCATCACAGAATACACCAAGGACCTGGGAGCAGCCTCACAGTGCCGTATTTCCTCCTCACCACACCACTCTAGTTACGGTTGTGCAGCAACATATGCTAAGGCCTTATTACAAGAGATTCCTATAAATGGCATGAAGGATTAATAATGTATTTATAACACAACTTTGTTTTAGTATAAAGTGATCTATAAATTTGTAATAAATGTTTTATAATGTTTTTGTAGCCTGTTATAAATGATAAATGGGAGACTATAGATGCCACATCAAATATTCATGCTGCATTGTGTGCATTATTATGCCATTACTGTTCAGGAAACCATTAATAATAAAGTGAATGGAGATGTAAAAGTTGCTGACATGCCCAGCAAGCCATTTATAATGAAATGTATAATCCTTACCATAAAGTAAATACATTGGCCAGTGATTGTTGATGAAATGGAAACACTCTGAATTATTTGTGAGGTATTTATATATTAATGTATATTATCCATATCATGTCACAGAAACGCCGTTAATATATTATATGTATTATTGATTATTTTTACCTAATTTATAGGCAGCTGTTTAAGTGCTACCTTGTCTCTTCTCATGTTTTGCCAGCTGCGTGAGGTCTGGTGAGTTATTTTATGGGACGGGTGTGCTGCGGGGCCAGCCCCTCCCTGCCCCTCACCCGGCCCCCCGCGCTCCTCTGCGGGGACAGGGGAACCTGCGGGTCTTTTCCAGCCTGAACGATCCCGTGATTTCCTCACCCTGCCGATGCCTGACGCGCTGCCCCGGCGGGGACAGACCCCCTGCTCCCGGCTGGCCTCCCTCCCTCGCCACAGCGAGACCCCTGGGCGGCTTCAGGTTCTGGGCAGCCTCCGGCTCTGAGCGGGTTCTGGGCTGCTGAGCTTCCTCCTCCTCCTCCTCTTCCTCCCGTTCCCTGCCCTGTCTCTCGCCGGGGCGGGAGAGGGGCTCTGCCACCGCTCACACTTGGCGTTACTTGGTGATGCTGGGCATGTATCCGCACACCCAGCTCAGGATTATCCAGCTGATTTATGGTGCTTTTCAACTTTTTCTCCTCCAAGTAGGGAGAAAACATCCCTCCCAGCGACTAAAAATGATTCACGCCTGCCCTGGTGGCCGCGCCTTCGGGCAGGAGGTTTTGCTGTTTCTGTGGGGGAGCTGAGGCAATGTCCCCCGCCGCGGGTNCTGCCGAGCCCCGGGCCGCGGCTCCCTCCGGCTGCCCGCGGGCCATGGCGGCCATCCAGAACCTGCAGCTGTGGTGCCGGCAGCAGTGCGAGGGCTACCGCGATGTCAGCATCACCAACATGACCACCTCGTTCCGCGACGGCCTCGCCTTCTGCGCCATCCTGCACCGACACCGCCCCGACCTCATGTGAGTACCGTGCCGGGCATCGAGGGCCGCCGGCTCGGCGGGGCTGGGACCCCCCGCTCGCAGCCCGGGACCCTCGCTGGGCTGTGGCCATCCCACCGTCCATGGAGCTGTGCACCCCCTGTCCTCCCTCCCCACAGAACCCTCGCTGGGCTGTGGCCATCACACCGTCCA
>VZTB01005860.1:276459-418154 GCA_013397245.1 Thryothorus ludovicianus | reverse complement strand
GCTGTGGCCATCCCACCGTCCATGGAGCTGTGCACCCCATGTCCTCCATCCCCACAGAACCCTCGCTGGGCTGTGGCCATCACACCGTCCATGGAGCTGTGGATGAGCTGTGGCTATCCTGCTGTCCATCGAGCTGTGGATGGGCTGTGATCATCCCACCATCCATGGAGCTGTGGATGAGCTGTGGCCATCCTGCTGTCCATCGAGCTGTGGATGGGCTGTGGCCATCCTGCTGTCCATCGAGCTCTGGCCATCCCACCGTCCATCGAGCTGCAGACCCCGGGTTCTCCATCCCCCCAAGAACCCTCTCCAGGCTGTGACCATCCTGCCATCCATCAAGTTGTGGATGGGCTGTGGTTGTCCTGCCACCCACTGAGCTGTGGACCCTGGTTTTCCAGCTTCCCTGGGCTCTTGCCCTCCCTGTGGGCACATCACCAGCAGCATTCTGCTCACACCCACGCTGAGAATCTCCAAGAGGAAAGCTCTGCTCTCCCAGCCTACATGCTGGTTTTTTCCATACATTTTTCCTTTTTCCCTTTTCTTCCCTCAGTAGCTGGATTATAAATGTTCAAAATGCGTCTTTTCCACTGCAAAACAAGTTCAGGCACTGATCTTTGGGGCAGCATTTCCTTCTTTCCTGCTGTGTTTGCTCTGGCTGGGCTCTCCTCAGTCAGAGGTGTGCAGTGCTCACAAGATTCAAGGCAAAGGCTATTTAAACAAAATGCAGTAGAAGGGCAGGGCCCCACAGCCACTGGATTAATGCACATCCTTGTTTTTCCCATCTAGAGCTCTGTCTGTGGAGGGGGGAGGTTAATGCTTTCCACCCCTTGCTGGTGCCATTGCTGGTGCCCTGTGGGTTTTGAGCTGTCCCTGCCAAGAAGTTAACTTCTGGGAAGGTGAATGGCCAAAGAGAGTCATAGATCCTGCTTCAAAGTTGGGTTTTTTTGAGTTTGATTTTTTTTCTTTTTTCTTCTGAGCTCTTTGAGATGTGGGGATGAAGGGGTAAGATGAAGGCTAGGCTGCACTGGAAAGAGTGCCCAGGTGTATTGATTTAAGCATTAGGTCTCTCCTGGTTAGACGTGCCCAGCTGGGTGAGGAGCAGATTGGCTGGTCTGTACTGCAGTTTTCCTCCTGTTGTCTGTATTATCCCTTTTTCTTCATGCTCCCAGGACAGCCTGCCACATGGGTTTGTGTGCAGACATTCCTCTTGCAGGTGTCTTGCTTCTGGCTGAACCCAAGAGAAGATCTCTTGTTTTCTCTCCTCTGTTGTCTTGAAACTTGAGAGAAACTGGAGCAGGCTTGGGCAGTGGGAGGTTACTCCAGGAGCTCCAGGCACACTTTGTTGTCCCCGTGCTTGGGCAGTCACTGTAGTGTTACCATCTATGACTTCCTGACATGTTGTCATGTCCATGTGACTCCAAATATTTCCTTTCCTTCCTTTGATTCACAGTCCCAAAAATACAAAACACCAGGGCAGAAAGGTTGAGGTGTTCTCGTGCAGGGGCTGTCACTGCTTCCTGCAGCTGGCCCATCCGGAGCAGGGCTGTACACAGGGGCTCAGCCATGGGAGAGCTGGAATAATCCTGTTGCCCAGTTTAGTGAGTTGTTTATAATCCTTGAACTGTGCAAAAAGGGTTGTGGATAGACACCTCTGAAATAAATTTTCCTGTGCTGAAGAGGGAGGATGTTCCTTGAGGCATCTCTCTGTTCCCATTCATTTTCTTCTATGGTGGACATTCTACCTGACTTTATTTGGGACATCACAGAAGCTTTTTCTGACTCTGACCAGCTCAGCAAGGGCTGCCTGAAGGTTAAAGTAAGAGAAGCCTTTATTTGTGACCTCCTTCATCAGTATCAGTGCCGTAGTACAGGAGAGCACCATGTGTTCCATGGACTGGGCAAAGTCCTGCTGGAAGGAATTGCTCCTTTCAGGTGGTTGGTGGCCAGGGTTGTGCCATGTGTCAGATCCTGAGGCAGCATACTTGTGCAGATTCCCCATGTGTCCCTAAAAGTTTCTCTGAGTATCTTTGATGCAGGGTACATTGGTGAAGTGCAGCTGGGTGCACATGTGACTGTGGCTTCCAGGGGTCCATCCTGGGCTCCTGTCCTTGCTTCTACCAAGGATCCTAGTTAAAGATTAAAAACATCAGACTGAAAGTAAAACTAGTAAGGGGTATTTGGTGTTTGGAGGGCTTGGTGTGTTTGCAGCAGCTCTGCTGCATAGATCACTTGCAGAACGTGGTTCAGTCACAGCATCCGTTTTGCAACAGTGTGTTTTCTGTCTTGGTTTACACAAATGACATTCTTGGGCTGAGTGCAGGGGATTTCTCCTGAAAAATTACCAGGAAAACTTCAAGCTCAAAACATGGACATAAATATGGGCTTTTCTTGTGAGGTATGTGGCTCAGAGGACAGGCTGTTGTGGGTCTCTCCTTCCTTCCTGTTTTCCTGCTGGAAAACATATGGAAAATATGATAACTTCTCTTAAACTTAGCTGATGTTGGCTTGTGTGTTACCAGTGAACAGGGCAAGCTGTGTAAAATTAGAAATGCATTTCCCACTCACTTCCCACTCATGCAAGGATGCTCATGGGGAGTGGAGATCCATGCTGAATTACCATGGAAATCCACTTCTTTTTTGTCCCAGATGAAGAGTCAGACCCAGCTGGGCACACACACTGTGTCAGGCAGGCTCCAGCCTGTTTTCTGGGATGATTGTAGAGCCTGGGAATATCTTTTGTCAGAGGAGCATGAAGCCTCATGGCAGCATGGTAGGAAACTGAGGTCAGCAGCTGCCACATGTGGTGGTGAAGGTTGTGCAAGCTTCAGCCACGATTTTAGTTGGCCTTGTCCTGATAAATGAGTTAGAAGAGGCAGGGGAGCTGTGCACGCTCACTCAAATATTAATGCCAGATGTCAAGGAAAGGTTTTGATTAAGATCCTTCTCTTCATCCAGGATCTTTCTCTTTCCCACAGTGCAAGCTGGTGTTCTGGGAAGGGCTGGTGGGGAAATCCCCCTTGGCAGCTGAGCAGCAGCGGTGCTCTTTCCCCCGGCAGCATTTCCAGGTCATTGTCAGCTCAGCAGGGCAGGATGAGGTCACGCTGGCCCTGCTGGGGATGGGTTGTGTGCAGGCTCTCTCCTCAGCAGAAGGCTGGGGTGAAGCAGAGCTGCCTGCTTGGCTTGATGGGTTTGTGGTTTGTGTGACAGGAGGGGCATGGCTTGGGGTTCATTTCGGGGGCATTCTGTCACTTGCCAGCCAGAGCATGGCAGTGTGGAGCAGGCATTCCTGAGAGGAGGATGAGCACCTGGGGGATATCTGCTGCCTGGAATTCCCAGCCTTGTCCCACCTCCCTGGCTTTTCATCTCCAGAAAGAGCACAGCTGAAAGGTCCTGCTCCTGGCAGAGCATGCTGGATTAGAGCCCCCTGTCCAAGGACTGTGAGCTGGCAAAGGGTGCCTCACTCTTTTACAGTGATCCTTTTGACTGCACATCTTATTGTCTGTAGAGAAAATAGCACAAAAGTGCCAAAAAGCAGAAACTTTTTTGGTGCCATCGAGGCTCTGGGACTTTTTTCTTCTCAGTCTGCTCCAAGGTCAAGTTTCTAATCAAGTTAGTGCTTGCAGCAGCAGAGATTCCTCCTATGGAAGCACATGTGCTTGCAGAGCACTGTGGCATGTTTGTGAGTGCTGGGTCTGTGCAGCTGGAGCAGGGGGTGGTCATGGAGATTTGTGGGCATGAGAAATGCTCAGCCACTCATTTGCTAAGGGAAGGGTTTTTTTGGGAGCTAAAAACTTCTCCACTATCCCTGTGCTAGTGAATTCCACTCTGATTTGTTTCCAACACTGGAGGCCTCCCTTGGGTCACATTTGTATTTTTCACATTTTCCAATTAATTCAGTTGCCTGTATTTTCTCAGTGGAGAACTCCTATTTCTCTGTTTGTATTATCTTTGCTGTCTTAGGATTATATTGGTCCAGAGAGCTTTGATATTCCAAGGTAGGAGATGCACCAGCAAGATCAATTTCCAAAAGAAATATTAGATGTAAGCAGTTCACCTGACTAACCAGGGAAAGAATGATGCTGAGAGGTCAGGAGACTCTTGAAATGACTAAACCTGGTTGTTTGCACTTTCTTGTGAGGAATAGGAGGGGATTTGAGACATTCACCATCAAAAGACTGAGGGTTTTAGGTCTCTGCTGCATGCCAGGGAGTGCACACACCACTACAGCAAACAGCACTGAGTGTGGCTGACGGCCTCTGACCAACAATAAATCATAATTCCAGTGTCTTACATGTCAGAATGACCATGGAAGCTGGAGCTCCTCTGTTCTTGCACTGTTTTGCTGCATTTCCATGCTACAGAGACTATTGGGGAGCAGAACTGGGAGTGAGGCAAAGAGCTGAAATCACCTCCTTCAGCTGGGTCTTGTAAAAAGCCAATTTTCTGGCCTGGCTTGACCCAAGGATGGTTGTATCTATTGTTTCACTGTGACTTTTTTGGCGCATGATTATTTTTGTTGCTCTTTTTAATCCATTGTCTCAGGGAAGGGAAATCTTTAGGCAGGAGCATGGCTTGAAGAAAAACCTTTGCAATTCCCTTTGATTTTGCACAGGAAGGAGTCCATGGTTTAGAGGTGGGATGTGCCTTGTCTTTCCCTGCTCTTTGGGGGAGTTCAGCCTCAGGGTCTTATCTGTCATTCTTTCTTTCCTTATCCCACATAGCAATACCAGATGTGGGAAGCAGGGAGGAGGCACAGGCTGTGGCATCATGTGCAAGCCTGTTTAAGGTGCCTCTCTTATTTATGATGTAATGCTCCACTTTTCTGTGCTGAGTAGATAAAGGACCTGGCTTGCTCCTTGCTGTTACAAGCAGTGGAAAAAGTTCCCCTGCTGCGATACAGATCATGTGTTTCTCTCATGAATAGGTCACTGTGAGCCAGCTTTGCCCTGGCTCTCAGAGTTACCCTGGCTCATCCCAGAGGTGAGGGATGGCCTAAGGAGGTGGTTCACACTGGGTATAAAGGTGCTACGTACAAAAAATGCAAAGTTGGTGCTGTTTTCTGTTTATCAGTGAGAATTCCCTCTCAGGTATCAGCCTCTCGCTCAGCTCTGTGCCAGCAGACACAAGGATTGTAAGGTGAAACGGGGTTATCTGAAAGGGATTGACCCTGCCAACTTGCCTGAGCAGAAGGAAGCAGTCTTGGAGAGCAGGGCTGCCAGCCAAGAGCCAGTTTTGTATTCCCTGTTTAGCAAGTGCCAGTGAGTTTAAAACAAAGCTGATGATGGCTGTTTCCTAAGCAAGGGGCACGCTCTGCTACGGGTGGGGGAGCACGCTGTGTTGTGGCTCTACTTCCAGTAGCACAAACCCTCCCCTGTGCTTTCATCCCTGTCCCAGCACATCCCAGGCTCTGTGTTCCCAGCACAGTGCAGAGAGAGTGGCATCTGGGTTGGACCAGGGACAGGGAAAGCAAATCTGGGGAGAGATGAAGAGGGAAGTGATGTCTGTGGACAGCAGAAAGAAGTTGTTGACTTTGGCTTGGATTTGTGAACAGTAATTGTCACTTCCTTTTTGGTTACTGATTATGATCACAAATCAAAAGCTATAGCCCTAGGGAAAACAGAGTAAGATTGCTACTGGCAACTTTGGTGTTATCAGATGCAGTATGGTGTGGGCAGAGGTTTTCCCAGGCAGATCCCTGGTGCTGATTTTGTGGAATTCTGCCAGAGGAAAAAAGGAGATTTGAAGCCAGAATTCATCTGCTGCTGGACTGAGGAGCTTCAGAGATCAGAGGATATGGGTGTGTTGGAGAAGCATGTGATACATGCAGTGTGTGGGGGATCCATGAGAGACCTCCTTGGAGCTGAGCTCTCTCTGTGTGGAGACAACTTTCAAGATAGGAGAAGAACATGGATGTGACTGGAAAGCACTTTCAGGGAGAGAGTGTTAATACCTGGCCAGCAGGTGTTGGTGTGTCCTTTTGAGGTGTAAGAGAAGCAAGGCTTTTCTGGGTGCCAAAAAAACACCCCATGAATTAGAGATTGCTCCTGGATGTCTCAGCAGAACCCCTCAATCTGCCTGGGATGGACAGGCACCAACGTGTCCTGTGCACAGGCAGCTGTGGGAGTCAGCCCTGCAAAGGCAGATGTGCCAAAATTATTGTCTCGTGCTGCCTGTGGGCAGATGCTGTGCCTGCTGCACATCTCTGTCCTGGGTACAGCAGGTCTGTGACTCGGGTGGGGTCTGCCACGCTGCCCTCTCTGGAGGTGTCCAGGGGTGGGATGGGGTGCTCTGTCCCTTAAGCCAGTGAGACTCTGAGAGCTCTGAGAGCTGGAAGTGGAGCAGCTCATTCTACATCACCAACCTGAGATTTTTCTCTTTCTATATTTCAGAAACTTTGACTCTCTCAGAAAAGAAAATGTGTACGAGAACAACAAGTTGGTAAGTGACTTTTAATGTTTGCTTTTGGTCTAGACTGTGACCTGGCACTTTGCTCATGTGATTCAGCAGCAGAAACCCTGCAGACACACTGTACCAGTTGTGCTGTGTTCCAATCCTTTGCCTTATTCTGCACCTTCCAGCCTTCTCCTTTGAAAAGCCATGTCCATGGCTGGCTGCTTGAAAGCACCTTCAGACTGTTCATAGTTCTTAGCTGGCCACAAAGTGGTGCCTGTTCCCTGTGTGTCCTGTGGCAGCAGGAGCTCAGACAGAGGTGCTAGAACTCAAAATGTGGACATATTGAGTATGTGATGCTCCTGAGGGATGGAGCAGGAGCTGGGAAGTAGCTGGTGTGAGAGGAGAAGCACAGGGAGTGTCTCCCACTTCTGTTCCTTCCTGGTACAGGGGATCAAGGTGGATACATCCTAAAACCTGATGCTGCCTGGACACTTCACTCCAGTCAGGTGTTGGAGTTTCTCATGTTCTTTCCACAAAGGAAATAGAAGTTAGGCAGGCCAACCCCCTCCTGCACTGGATTCTAGCAATGGTCTTACTGATCCAAGGAAGGATTTTCCTCTCCCTCTCTCCATTGCAGAAGGAGAAGCAGTGAATTATAACACTTCTCTTCCCTTGGCATTGTTCCACACAGTTTCATGGCAGCTTGGCAGGAGCTTGGGATATGAACCAACCATGGCAGCTTACCCCTGTCTGTGCTGGGGGAGTGACACTCTGTCAGGCAGTGAGCTGACTGAAGTGCTGCTTGCCTCTGGAAGAGCTAAACTTGTCCCCCCATGGCTCCTTTGCTTCTGCTCCCCTTCATCCCTGGCCATGTCCACAGCTCCCACGATAGACCCTCTGTCACCAGGCTGGGTCTGCAGCCTGTGATCAGTTAGTGACACTCTGAGGGTCAGCCCTGTGTGTTCCTTCCCTCAAGGGGGGATTCAGACCATGCATTTTGCTCTGGAGGTTTGGTATCTGGCAGGAATTGGGCCTCTTTGCCATGGGAGCGTATCTTGGCTGAAGTGCTGAGGATCCCTGAGTGTTGCTCCTTGTCCAGCTGGGCTGATGGTGTCTGCTTGTGTCTGGGAAATGAGCTCTGCGAGCTGCCTCTGCTGCTTTTATTAATGAAAAGCTTCTTTGTGCTTCTCATAAAGAGTAGCTCCCCTCCTTTGTTGCAGTCTGTGTGTCCCCTCCTCCCCCTTTCTCAGTTTCTTTTATGTCCTTTGTTTTGCTCTCTCTTCCTTACTCCACCTGCTGTGGGGTGACTTGTCTGTGTTGTCCATTCCCTGCTGGTGTCCTGCTGCCTTGGCTGTGCTGTCTGTGGGACTGACCCTCCACCTCCCTGTGCTCCTGGGCTGGCCTCCCCCTTGGGCTGCACTGCATCTCAGCTCCTACAGTTCCCTGCTCTGGCTGTCCTTGGAATACAAGTGGGCCTGATTTCTCCCAGCATTATTCCTCTGCTATTGTCCAGATCCATCTTGATGCCTTACTCATCAAAGGCTTCTTTTTAAGGGCTGTATTGTGTATGTAGAAAAGCCTTATTTGAACTGCAATTTGTAATATAAGGTCATCTTTCAAAGAATATGTCACTTCTCAAGTGCCACAAGACCAACCCCAAACCCTAGAAAAATTTCAGTTGGTGGCTTTTTTTTGCTAGAGATTTCAAAAATATGTAAAGAGGAGAAAAGTTTCTAAGGCCTTGGAGTCAGTGCTGGTGGATGGTGGTGTGGTGTAGCAGGTGGAGCCTGTGCCAGAGGGAACCTGTGCCAGGCCAGCTCAGGTGGCCTCAAGCATATCACTTTCCCATTTTGCATGGACATGGCAGCATGGCACTTTTCTTCCCCTGGAAAGCACTTGGAGCTGCACTGATGAAAAACAGGATGCAAAAACAACATGTTGGTCCTTTAGAGGCCAGACTGGGCAGGCAGGCAGAGGAGAAAGGTGCCTGGGTCCTGTCAGGTGGTGATCCTGTTGGGACTCCAGGCAAGGGCAGTTCCCAGGAACATGAGGATGCTGCAGGCACAGGGGACACCATGTCCTAATGCTGCTCTCTGCATTGCTCACCTGGCTCTGGCCAAACCAGGTGGGTGCACAGAGCATCCTCCTCTTTGTGGTCCAGGCAGCCCCTCACACATGTTCTGTGCCCTGGTGGCATGACCTGTATTTCCATTAAACCTCACACCAGGCATGTCCAGCAAGAAAACTTGACTGGTCAGACCAGTTGTGCAGCCAGTGCAGTGGGGAACCCTCCAAGGAATGTATTAAGTACCATTTTACAAGACAGGAAAATGCCAGTCTGGGCTGACACAGCCAGTGGTAACTGGCTGAGAGCATTTTTAATGTCAGCTCTGTTACATTTTTACTGGGATACCCAGTGGAAAAAAATGGTAATCATCTTGCTGAAAAATAGTGGCTGTTTGTTTCTTCTAAGCAGGAATGGTTGGCTTGTACACCAACGCTGTGTGTGTCCGTGCCAGAGGTCAGATGTGGAGGGGTTTAATATATTCAAGTTTCTTTTTTAACCCTTTCACTGTGGACTTTAGCAGTAGCCTTCCTTGTGCCTCTGGTCCTGCAAGTGCTATTTTCCTTTGCTGTATTGGTATTTCAACAGGGATACTCCAAAGAGGGAGAAAAAGGATTTTTTCCTGTAAGTTGAGAAGGAAGAAGGCTGGAGAAGGTCCTTAGTAAAAGCCCTAAACTGAGCTGAGCAAGGGTGAAGTTTGGATGTTGCAGGCTTTTTGTATTCTATTAAGTGCTTTTGTTCAGAGGCAAGAGAAAATAGCTTTTGTCTCCTTTGCCTGTATTTTCAAAGCAGAGGAATATTTACCCCAAATGCATGTTAGGCAGCATGGAAACAGTTAAACTGGAAGGGAGCTATACATCAGGAATTCTTCTGCATTACACCTCTTTTCCCCCTTTCTGGTCTGGGAGAGCAGGGTCCCTCCTGCAGCCCCAGATTTCCCATTTTCAGATGGAGGAGAGCAGGCAGTAGGAGGCAGGAAGCTTTAACATTTGCACAGCACTCAGAGATGAAAGCTGCCTGCGAGCACCTACCAGCCCACCGTTAATTGGGGAGCACTCCAGGTTGGGCTGGGAGCCTGGAAACACATCCCTGCCAGCCTGGACTGACACATCCCCTTCTGCCAGGCCTGGCTCTCTGCAGCTGTGCACTCACACACAGGCAGGCTGCAGGAAGAGCAAGGGAAGCCCAGGTGAGTTACTGTGCAGTGAGCTGTGGCCAGCTTGCCAGGCCAGATTTTTGGCTCCTTGCCTGGAGTTCTCAAGGCAGTGGCTGGAAGCCATGACTCCGTTGGTTCCTATGATGTAGGAGTTAAACTGGTGCAGCTGTTCCCCAGTAGAGTTATTATTTGAGTGGGGCTGTTTGCAGTGCACTTTTTTACTTATGATGAGGAGCAGCTCTGCTGTCCAGCATGGACAAGATTCCTCGATTTTTATTTTTTTCCCCTTCTCCAGGCATTTCGAGTGGCAGAGGAGGAGCTGGGGATCCCAGCCTTGCTGGATGCAGAGGACATGGTTGCTCTGAAGGTACCAGACAGGCTGAGCATCCTCACCTACGTTTCCCAGTATTATAACTACTTCCATGGACGGTCTCCTAGTAAGTATCATATTCCCTGGAGGGCTGGGAAGGATCAGGCCTTCATTTCATGCTTCCCCTTGCCTCCTAACAAGCTTGAAAAAGCAAAATACACTGCACAGAGGCCTGTTTGGTACCAGAACTATTTCACTGGGGCTATCTGAACTCTTTGCACCCCAGCCTACAGCTGGACCAGTGCTTTGGAAGGGTACAGGGCCATGTCTTGTCTTTGAAACTACTGCCTTAAAATTTAAAATACAGTCTAAAATTTCTTATGGTCCAGCCAGAGAGGAGTACTGAAGGTTCCTCTCCAAGGTCCCCACCTCAGCTTTCCATTCTCGAGCACCTCCACCCCTGTTCCAGTCTTTGCCACACCTGAGAGCTGGTGAGAACATGGAATAGAACAAGGCTGAGCTTGTCTGTGAGGCTGTGCCAGTGTGACAGCATCAGTGGTAGGGCCTGTGCAGCACAGCAGCACTGATAGAAGGAAGGAGAAGAAAATTATCACCCTAACTGACATAATTGTGATGGAAATTCTGTCAAACATAAAACAGGCCACAGAGCTGCCAAGGCATTATATTCACATACTGGAGAGTTTAGCTGGGCTCACAGGAGCATTATTGTAGTCTTGGTTTATATTTGGCTTTAAGCTCATACAAAATGAAGTAATATGATAAACCAATTTAACAGGCTTCTCCAGAGGAAACTTTAGAAAGTGGGACATGAATGACTTAACTGGTTAAGGTGAATCTAAATGGAGAGATATGTATTGAAAATGTTCTACATCTTGGAAAGAATGCACAATTCACTCAGAGCTGCCTTTAATGTTTAAATTCTTCCTATTTCTCCACCTCTTTACACATTTAAGCATGCTTTTTCTCTCCCTCCCCAACTTCTTCTCTCCCCCTCTTCATCTTTTATTTCTTGTTTTAAAACTGTTCTGATTAAAATCAAACAAATTCCGTCATGTTTGTGCCAAGTGCTGAGAATCTGGGTCAGGTTGGGGTCTTTGCCCCCTCCCCCTGCATCTTGTCTACCACGTCATCAAGCACAGCACATTTTTATACTCTCTAGTGTCCCACAAAACACTTGGGTTGCATTCCTGTTGCTGGGGTGAATGTGAAAGTCTGAAAATGAGCCCAGCCTGGAATGTGCCCTCTGACACCAAGCAGAATCACGGAATCACAGTCATGCCCTTCAGATGGGTTCCAGCAGGACCATGAAATAAGCAGGACCCAGGAGGACAGAGAGGGTGAGCAGGCAGTGTTTCAGTGAGGTTATGCTTTTGTGGATAAGTAGAGTTGAAGCCACCCATCTTTGTGCTGGGCTTTGGGAATTCAGTAAATGGCACAAGTGGGAAGTGAGGGGGCAGTCTGAGCCTGAGCTGTTTACTGGGTCAGCTGTCCCCTGGTCCCTGCAGTAGGAGCCCTGGGTGTTTATTTGGAGAGTTGGCTTTCTTGAGGGCAGACTGCTGGGAACTGGGCTCCCTCTCTGCTCCCTGCCCTTTCTGTGTTTACTGAGCAGGGTATAATCTCTTTTCAGACTAGTGGCCATTTAAGTGTCACTTGGAAAATGAAGCTGTGGCTCAAATATCCCACAAGGAACATAGATACATCTCATTCAGAAAAGGAAGTGGTGCAAGAATAACATCCCTGTGAGACACTGGGGGTTTGTGTCTGTAAAAACTTTGCACAAAGCCTTATTTCCCAGGCAAGTTTCCCTGCACTTCCCAGGGCACAGGGCACCATTCCCTGCTTGACTGAAGTGTGTTGGAGATTCACATTTTTCCACTTGTAGTGAACTTTGAGGGGCTCAAGGGTTCTGTTTCATCTGCAAAGAAAAGAGAATTGGGCATTTTCAGGCTGCTTGTGGCAAGTCTTGGTTTCCACATCAGCACCTCTATGGCATCTCCAAGTCTTTGCAGAATTACCCATTTTTAGTGGTCATTTCCACATTCAACAAGCCTGGCTGCTCTGTGGGAGTCCCAGCTGGGATGTGGGGTGGGCACTTGGAGCAGTGAATGTTCAGGCTGTGTAGGAAGTCTGGAGCAGAGCAGCTTGAATGAAGCAAACTCTCTGTGCTGCAGCCCCTTAGCCATAACACCTCTGCCTGTTCCAGCAGGGCCTGTTTCAGCTGGGATCAATTCCAGCCAAACTGTGGACTGGAATTGAAAACCCAAGGTCTTGTTCTCACCATCAATGGATGGCAGTGTGGATTTCTTCACTTTTGCGTTTCTCGTCATGAAATTCCCTGAGAAGAGAAAAATCAGCAGTTTCAGAATGTTTTTACGATTCACTTGTTGCCTCTTGCCCCTTAGTCCAGTACAGAACTGCTCATGAAGGAAGCTTTGTGTGTCCTTGTGTGCTTTTCGTGATACCCATCAGGCATCTCTGGATATTCTTTCTTTGTAAATTATTCCTAAACCTGTAAATTTTCCTTATGTTTCCTTAAAAATATTCCCTTCTTCCATTCTTCCAGTTGGAGGCATGGCTGGAATCAAGCGCCCTTCCTCTGAATCTCCAGAGCAGCATCCTGGGAAGAAAACTGCTCCAGAGCCTCCTAAGCCAGTGCCACCAAAACTGCCTCCTGCCCACCCACCAGCCAGAGCTAAGCCAAAGGAAACCTCCCCAGTTACCACTGTAAGAAATGTGGGTTTGGATGTTCTTTACACCTTAAATCTGTTCAGTGAGATAGAGAGTACTGGGCTAGTTCAAAGCTCCTTGTGGTAAGGACTCAGTCTCTAAATTTTGAGTTCTCTATGATTGATTTAATCCAGGGGTCTGATTGTGCCATAGATTGAGGTGGGAGTCACTGGAAAACCATCAGTCAGCCTGGATACATTGTGAACAGGATGTGGGTGTCTTTAGACATGGATATGCTGTTCCTAGATTCTGGGGATGGAGATTTTTACAAGATGTAGTATTATTTTTGCTAGAAAACATTGATCCAATTATTGGATACGGTTTCAGAGCATAGTAGGGATGAAAATAGGATAGAAGCCCTTTCCAGCTAATTTAAATCAGAGACCTTTGCCTATAGGCAGACAGGGCACCCTGGTACTCTGGCTTTGTGGGAACATATTCCCCATACTCTGTCTTTCCAAGGGCTGTTCCACTTCTATGGCTTCTATGGCAAAAGGATTAGAGGCAGAAGGGATTTCCTGGATTCACTTCCCTGTCCTGGCTGTGCATGCCAAAAACTCTTCTTCTTGGTAGGCTTGTAGCTGTGTCCAGGGCCATGGTCCTGTCTGCTCACACACTGCTTCTCCCCACAGAAGAGGGTCCTGGCAGAGAGTGGGAATGTCCCCAGCAGCAGCTGTGGGGTCTGTGGGAAGCACGTGCACCTGGTGCAGCGCTACTTGGTTGATGGGAAGCTCTATCACAGGAACTGCT
This sequence comes from Thryothorus ludovicianus, assembly GCA_013397245.1. NCBI lineage: Eukaryota > Metazoa > Chordata > Aves > Passeriformes > Certhiidae > Thryothorus > Thryothorus ludovicianus. Next base: position 404,732 of record VZTB01005860.1, on the reverse strand, counting down.
TCAGGTACTGCAGCTCTTCAAAGCAGGGACACAGCCCTGGGGTCACAGAGGGCCAGCCTGGTTCCTTTGGGATTGGAGGGAGTGGTGTGGCACATTTTTTTCAGCGTGTAGGCAACCTGAGCTTGCTCTTGACCTGTGTGTGAGGGAAACTGTCTCCACAGGTTTGTTTTTATCTACAGCTGTGCTGCTTCAGGCTGTGCTATCAACAGCTTTTGTTCTGGTGCCTGGGGAAATGTGCACACAGGGTCTGGTCACTGCCAGTGTGGTGCCTTCACCCTCCTGTGGATGGTGGAGTTGTGCCTGCACGCCCAGCTATGTGTCTCCCAGAACTCTGGAGGATATTTCCTGAGACTTTTGTATCCACAGGTGCAGGCAGTGTTGGAACTTGCTTCTTCCTGGAAGCTACAAAGCTGGGCCTGAGCCCGGTACATTCATCTGTACCAGCCACCAGCAGCCAGACAATGTCCAGATCTCTGGTCTCCACAGTACTGGGAAAAAACCTGACAGTACCCCAGCCCCTGCTGCTGCCAGGGCATTCCAGAAAGCAGCAGAACCCAAGAAACCAGAGCAGGTGTTGAAGAAACCCAGCCAGGAAGGCTTCACTAATTCAACCAAGCCATCTGTTCCATCTTCTGGAAGCTCTGGCTTCAAAAGTGTAAATACTCCATGGTTCTCCTCAGCTGTAAATAAATCAGATGACTGCAAAGGTGCCTCGTTGGGGAATAAAACAGATTGCCATGGAGGCACCCCATCAAAGCCTCCTTGGACATCCTCCACAATAAAAACACAGCAAGCCCGAGAAAATTTTTTTCGGCCATTGGAGCCCTCCAGCAGTAAATCTTGTGACACTCAAAAACAAGTCCAGTCTCCTCATGGTCCTGATAAAACTGCCCCTGCCAGAACCACTGCTGAGGTCAGTCGAGTGAATGCTGGGAAGGATCAGGCACGTAACCATATCATCCAGGCTCTGTCTGCATCAAGCACTTCTCCAAACAGGCCAGGAGGACTCAGTTCCACTGGCTCATCAGCACCTGGCAGGTAAGCACTATTTCTCTTTCCCTTTTTTACTGCCAAGATGTTCCTTGGGATAATTTGGAGAAGCCCCTGCATCTTTCTTTGCATTGTCCTGACTGCTCTTTTGGCAGTGGAGGAGCACACAGAAATCAGAAATCGTTGGAACAGAGGCAAACAAAAAGGTCCATCCTTTCAAAAAGACTCACTAAGTTGTTCTTTTTTGCAGTGGCAAGTTTTCTCCCACCAGTTCTCAGAGCCCAGCTCCAAAAACACAGTCCAGCAAAACAGGGTACACAGCACCAAAGCAGGAGAAGATTACAGACCCTGTGCCCAAGAACCAGGCTGCCAGCAAACCTGTTGACTCTCTGCACAAGCCAGAGTCAAAAGGCATCAAAGGTGAGGAGGAATGATTCACACAGCTTTGCCTGGACACAGCACTCCAACTTTATGCCTTCCTCTTGGACCAGTACATCAAATGTGTCCATGACTCCTGTGCTTGGTGTCTGTACCACCACGTGAGGGTTTTCTGAGCTGTGGGTCTCAACACAGCTCCATTTATCCCTGTGCAGTTACTCCCTCTAGCTTGGCAAGTTCTACTACTCTGAGGATCTCCAGGTATTTGAAGTTGTGCTTGCTGTCATCAAACATTGGGATCATGGTGGCTTTCAAAGGCTTAGGTTATGCCAGGTGGGAGACTTTGCCAGAACTTTGGGATGAGTTTTTGATTGCAGTTTCAGGTCACCCAGCTTCGTTGTCTGTTTTGAATGAAGCTTCCATCGTGGTGCCTTAGCAGTGGGCCAGGGGATGATATTCTGGGGGTTCCCAGTGTCCCAGGCACTTTCAGGTGGCTGGTGTTTTTTTGGGCCAGAAGAAGTGTCTGTCTGCAGTTTGCTGTGACTTTGTGGGGCTTTTTGTCTCTCCCTCTTCCTGCCCCAGCCTTTGATCTCTGAGATCTGAGCTGTTGGTGTTGTACTGCTGTTGAATGTGGCTGTTCATGTACTCTGTGGCTGAATTTCTGTAACTGTGTAGGTTTTAAAGAATTTAATCTGAAAGAGATGAAATTCCACTGAGATTACTTACTGCCTATTGTATCTGAATCTGTCCATGTTAAACTTGTTGAGCTGGTGCTGGTTTGCTGCAATAACATCATAGTGCCTGCCCCAGTGCGTGGCTTATCTCCTAGGATTCTCCTGAGACTCAAATCTGGCTTGTTTCCTTTTATTGGATGTTTTTGTTCTTGTTTATTTTTATTTACCTTGCTATGTTCTTTTCCTCAGGAAGCACAAATGTTGCTGAGGACAAGTCTGAGAGCCCAGAAGGGTGGAGATCTCGGCTGAAGCCTGTAGCCAACAAGTGAGTGTCTTTGGAGCTGGTGGGTTTCCATGACAAGTGTGACCATCCCAGGTGGACATCCACACCAGGATGTCCAGAACTTTTCCTGTGGGCCATTCTGCAAGAGGGATTGTTTCCTACCTTTGTCTTTTTTCTTTACAGGGACCAAGATGGCTCTAAGAAACCTACTGATAACTCTCAGGTGGGAACAGGGAGCCCAGCACACAAGGAGACAAAGCCAAACCCATTAGTTGTCCCACCAGCCAAGCAGGACTCTGGTATGCAGGATAAAAGCTTTGCCTTCGTTTTGCTTATCAGGAAGGGGACAGGCATTGGTACTGCAAGGCCCATGTGAGGGATGTGTTGGTGGAGACTGTTTCTTGCTTTCAGGGAATCTTTGCTCTCTGCACCTGCTTTAGCCTTGTGGTGCCTTTATTTTATTTTATTTTATGTTATTTTATGCCTTTAATGGGTGGCCTCCCATCCTTCCCCAAGGAGAGGGACTCAGTCTCCATAAAGTTCCCTTCTCTGCAAGAGAGCCAGCAAGATTTCATTTACTCTCTCTGCACGATTGTGTAATGTTGAGAAATCTTAGTGATGGCTCCCAACTGTTTATTCTCCTCCCAAATGTTTATTCTCCTCTTCTTCTGGCCTTGTAATGAGTGTTTTTTTTCCCTGTTTCCTTTGGGTTTATGCCCTTCATTATCATCAAGAGAGGAGGACTAGGACTAGAAATGGAGTTTGGTAGTGGTGAGTGCCAGAGACATTGGGTAATGAAGGGATTTTTATGAGATGAGGGTTGAAATTTCTTACTCAAAACCTGTCTGTGCTTCTTAATGCAGCTTCATCTGGTGGATCCACAAAGAAGTTGTTGATTCCCAGCTCAGATCTTATCAAGAGCTGTAAGAATTCCAAGCAAGACTGGAAAGATCCTGGAGGGTCTGCCAAGAAGGAGGAAGGTGGCAACCAGTTAAAAACAAGCACTGCTACCTGTAAGATCTCTCCTGCCTACTGAAGTCACTCTCTCTTCTGCACTGTCAGGGAACAGCCTGAGTAGTCAGTATGGGCTATGTGTCCCAGAGTTTTTTTAGTTGTGGCTAACACTGTGGCTGCTGTCATGGGGGCAGAATCTCTGTAATTCATTTTTATTAGCCAGCTTGGCCTAAGCAGGAATCAGCAAGGCCAGGGAATTCAGTGGGAAAGGAAGAAACTGTTATAGGAATTTCTCAAGGTCACTGCCCTGTCATTCTTTAAGACTTAGTGCTATGAAGAGGACCATCTCCTAATTTGGGGAGCTGGGATCTAGTTGATGTCCCTGTTCCTCTTAAGTTGAGTGGCTTTAGGAAATAAAAGGAATGCTGAGAACTGTCATCCAGAGTTTCCAGCTGGCAGGACCCACAGGAGCAAGAGCCAAGGCTGCTGTTTCTTTGATTGTCAAAGATGTCCTGACCAGTTTGTCCCTACTCTTAATCCAGTTCCTTACTCCTGTTTTTTCAGCCACAGCTTTATTGTGCACCTCTCCTCCAATGCCCAGTTATCCTTGCTCTGACATATCCCATTGCAATGCTAAGGACATTTTCTGGAACTAACCCGATGTTTGCTGCTGTCCTGTTTGCTCAGCTTCTTCATCTCCCCTTTCTTTACCCCATTGTGCTGTGTCTTGAATAGATTGTCATATCAGGACTCAGTCCTGCCACTGATTTGTCTTGAAGCAAGCAAGATGGGTCCTGGTGGCTCAATGGCCTCATGCTTTATTTTTTGTCAGCTGGTTCCAGCATTGTCCTTAGCCAGCACCTTTGACAGCTACCAAACATTCAATCTCCAGTTGTGTTGTCTTTTTTAAAAGTTCAATGTGCCTCCTTTGGCAGCATTTTCCCAAAACTTCCCACTTCCTCTTTCCTCAAGCTCAGCCACAGAGTTTGGCATTAGTCTCTGCCAGGAAGCAAGCTGTTAAGTGAGCCCAGGTTTATATCTGTCTTTCTAAAGAAAAGAGGGGGAGAGCCATTGGGAAATTTTCCTGTCAGTCTCCCTCCACTTTTCCCGATCTGAAAGGTGGTTCCTGCTGCTGTCACTGGGCAGGCTGTGGGTTAGGGACAGAGCTGGTGCTCCTTTGTGTAGATTTTTACCTCAGCACTCAGAGAGAGCTGTGAACAGTCAGCTGCTGTTCCTGCCCACAGTCCTAGGGTTGTGTTGAGCTGTGGATGGTGAGCATTTCTGTAGATCATTCATTTTCTTTGGTGGTAGGTGGTGTTTTCTGTTGAGAAAGGAGGCTCCAGGGTTTTCTTGCCAACTGTCCTACTTCCAACTTGCTGGCAAGCAGCCAACCCATCCTGTGTCTGTCAAGCCAGAGCCTGAGGGTATCAGGAGATATCAGATCCTGAGCTGGTCACAGGGTGTCATTTTACAGGCTCTTCCCCTCCAGTGACCGTGGCCTCCTCTCCATCAGTGGTGCAGCTTTCTGCCTTGGTTGGAGGTGCTGCAGAGGCACTCCGAAGGAGCCCTGCAGGAGATGCAGGACTGAGCTGGGAGAGGGAAGTGTTGTTTAGGCAGACAGCTCGAGGCAGGACAAGTCCCTCTTGAAGGAATCTTTAGGAGAAGTGTGAGTTGCAGGCAGTGCACAGGCAGCAAACCAGCAGCATCCAGAGGGAAGAGATCCCTGATGGAGGCCAGCAGTGCAGGAACAACACAGCCACATCCAGCATCTTCGCCTTTTGCACTCTTCCTAGAAAGCACAATAGAGCAAGGGCTGGGCAACTGGAGAGCTGTCCTTGAGCTCTTCCTCAGCCTCCAGAGGCTCTCAGGAGGCTCCCCTAGTCTGTCTGTCCTGTCTTTCTCCTTGTGTGTGCTGAGCATGCAGTGCTGCTGCCTTTGTTACAGCCGTGCTCTTTTGATAGTAGAGTTTTTCCTCCTTATCACATCATCCACTCACGCCTCTGTTCTCTCTCTGTGGTAATTATCCAGCCCAGCCCCTCGGGTATCCAAATACCTCACACTCTTCTGTAGTTATCCTTGCAGCACAGTTGGGCAGAGGAAGCTGAGGCACAGTGGAACAAATACACATTGCTTAAGGATTGATTTTAATAGGTGTCCAGGGCCTAAGTAATGCTGTGTAGTGGGGCCTAAGGGACTTCTCACCTAGGAAGTGTTTTGTGGGAGGAATTGAACCTTAGTTTCCTGAGATCTATGCTGAGGTCCCCTAGACCATCTTTGTTTCATCAGTATTTACTGATACTCCTTTGTAAAAGAGCACTAGAGGGACATTTTTAGTATATCTTGGTGTTTCCTGTGACAGTAACCCAGTCTTTCTGTGCTATCCTTTGGAAGCTTAATAAGGAATGGGTTTTGCCACAACAAATATCTTTGGGTTTTAACAAGATAGTGAATGAACATTGAAGTCAGTACTCTTGGGTGGAAGAGTCACACCTGAATTAGGTGATTGTCTGTACCCTAGGGTTAAAAGCAGCAACCTGTGACCTGAGTGACAAGCCACAAGGAGTAAATCAGGCTGTGAGGATATGTGTCTTACTTTGGTCAGGCATATGGATGCATGTGTATAATCTGTGACCTCTCTTTGATGCTCTGGTGGTGTAGGCACTGTCCCACACCATAAAATTATTTAAAGGTTGTTTTGACATTCTTTGTTTGATTTTTGTTTTCTCCCTTCTAGTTAAACTCCCTGTTGCAAAAAGCAAAGACAAGCCTCAAGTGGTGTCCCCAACCAAGGTATGGCTGGAAACCAGGAGTAAGGGGAGCAGGCTGGGGTTGTTGAATATCCTTCTGGAGTGCTTATCCAGATATCTAAGTTTGTCTTATTGAGAGGGTTCTTTCGGATACCCAGGGAAAGGGTGAAAGGCTCTAGGGCAGAGACAAGGTAGAGAAGCTGCTGGTTATCTTCCATGCAGGGAGACAATCGGAGCTGGAATGAGACAGAGCCAAACAAAACTCTGGTAGACATTGCATTCCCCACAGAAGGAGGAAGAATGTTTGCAGGCTGACAAATGTGGGTGGTGTTAGCACCAACTGCAGATGTGTCACAGCCTTGCAGTGGCCACAGCTCTGCAGTGAGCAGCCAGCTCTGCACCTCTGCTGAACTGGTCCTCCCAGGGGCTCTGTAGTTGGGCTCCTTATGCCCTTTCCCATCTCTGTTGTGACCTCAGCAGGCAGTCTGAGGGTTGCTGAGCTGTATTTGATCTTATATTTTTTTTCCTAGCTGCACCCAGACTACCTCCCTGAGGAGAAAATCCAGGAGAAGGTTCGTGACATTGAGAAGCAGCTGGATGAGCTGGAATTGAAAGGAGTGGATCTGGAGAAGCAGCTGCGTGCCTGCGAGGGAGGTAAAGGAGACCTGGTGCCAGCTCTGCTGTGGTGGGCAGGTGTGGGACTCGTGTCCCACCCCTGGGCACTCTTGGCTCCATTTTTAGGATCTACATGTGATACCTGGTACCGGGTTGCCAGAGGTACCTGGTGTACAAAGACAAAGCATTGGGAATTTTGAACCTTCTCTGGCTGTTTAGTAACAGATTTTTTTGAGCAAGGTCTTGTGTTAATTTGGCTGAGGGTCAGAGAGTTTGGGGAGTCCTATAGCAGAATATCCATAAGCAGCTTCCTTGAATCCACAGGGAGTGACCTGCATCCCTTGTACCCAGGGGCTCCAAAGATTGCCTGTTTTCACTTGAGGTTGCCTGGGGCTCACATAAGTCATCCTAGGCTCTTCCTCACGAGATTGTGTGTTTGAGCCTGGGGGGTTGAACTGCAGCTTCTTGCCCTTTGTCTCCTCTGTAGATGAGTCCGAGGATGCCCTTATGGTGGATTGGTTCAAACTGATCCATGAGAAACAGCTGCTGCTCAGACAGGAATCAGAGCTGATGTACAAGTGAGTATAACCAGAAATTCACCTGTCTGCTTGTGCACTTCCTGTGAGCAGTGAAGGAGAGGGAGCATGGCAGCCCAAAGAAATGGAGTACCAGTTGGTGACATGAGAAGGGTCAAGGGTGTCTCTGGGAGAACTACCAGCATCATGATGTGGTAGCTGGTGGGCCTTAGAGCACCCAGAGTCTGTGAAGAGCTTCTGAGGAGGGAAACTTCAGAAATGTGATGGAGGAAGATTTCCCCTGACACACCAGCCCCTGCCCATGTGGTGGGCAGCACAGAGATGAGGCTTTAGCGTGACAGGAGGAGGATCCAGCCCTGTGACATGACAGGGCAGTACTCATCACTTTTGTCATTCCTTCCAGGATGAAGCAACAGAACCTGGAGGAGCAGCAGTGGAATATTGAGATGGAGCTGCGAAGCCTCATGAACAAACCAGGTAAGGACTGGCCACACTGGGAGTCCTGCTGGCCCCAGGAGCCTCCACTTTGTGTGCCAGCCCAGGGATGTCCTTTAGACCTGAAGGCACTCCAGGGATTTTGGGTGCACTGTGGCTGTCCCCTCTCAGGTGCAGATTCCTGTGACATCCAATCCACCTCTTCTTTGTGAGGGGATGTGAGATGTGTCCCTGAGTGTGAGGACAGTAAAATTAGCCTTGCTGGAGCAGGGTGGGCACAGGAGCCACAGTGGGGAGGTACTGCCTGTAACTATGAGATGGGCTTCCCTTGTCTTGTGCAGAGGAACTGAAGACACCCAGGGAGAAGGAGCAAGAGAAGGAGCTGCTGGAGTTGTACCTAAACACAGTCAATGACAGGAATAATATCGTGGATTGCCTGGATGAGGACAGACTCAGGTGAGGGTGCTCAGAAGGTGGGAAATGAGCCAACACTGCTGTATTTCCACTGCTGCCCAGTGGATGAGTGGCTGTAGTCCAGACTTCTGCTCCTTGAAAGGTGGGTGGTCACCTGTCATCAACCATCTTGTCCTAAATGCTGCTGTCTTTGCATCCTTGGCAGGTGTTGGAAAGAGATCAGGACCACAGCCCTGTTCTCTCTCAAGCTAAAGCTGCTGTGAAAATGTGGAATGCAGGGGAAGAGAGGGAGAGGCTGGAGATGGGAGGTTAGAGGCAGTATGGGAGATGCAGGAGGAATCTGGGAACTTGAAGTCAGGAATGTTACTTGTGCTGCAGCAAGTGAAAGAACAACTGTTGCCAAGAACTGGATCCTTCCCAAGTTCAAAGGAAGACTGATGTGTCATGTAGCTGGATTTGTGCCTCCTGATGCTGAGAACAGCCTCCATTTCTTGACCTCAGAGCACCAGCTGCTGCTTGTGGATTGTGGTACTGCCCAGGACAAGGTGGTGGTAGCAGTGTGCTTGTCCCTGATGGCATTGAGCACCTCTCTAGCACTCCAGGCTACTGTGTCTCAACTTCATTCATGCCTCGGGTGTGGTGGTGTCTCACCAGCCATGAACTGGATGATTCACTCCATGATCAGCCAGCTGGGAGAAGGTCTGGAAATCCCCCTGCACAGGCCCTTGCTTTCAAGGGAACCAGATGGAATTTGCTAATGTCTAAGACTCTTAACTACTGGTTTTTTTCCCTGCAGCCTTCTCAGGGTATGCTGTGGAGGTTGGTCATTTCTTACTGGGGAATAAGAGCAGTATTTGCATGGGCTTTGGTATCTACCAGCTTGTCATGAACACAGCAGAGTTTTATAATACGGTGCTGTTCTATTACAGAGAGAAAGAGGAAGACCAGATGTTGGCAGATATGATACAGAGGTTGGGTAAGGGCCTTTTCTTCTCTTACAGAACAGCACTGGGGCTCACTGGGGCTGGGGGACTCAACCTGCTCTGTGCCTGCTCCCTCTTCTGCAGATGGATCTCTTGAGAGCCAGGAGCCAGAGAGGAAGAAGAGCAAGTTCCGCTTGTCCAAAATCTGGAAGCAGAAAAAACAAGAGTAAAGCTCAGAAACTTGATGTTCCTTTTCCCAGTGGCCCAGAGAGACCTATCAAAGGTGTGGTCCTTCCTCAGTGCTGCTTTCTTGGAGCTGTGCAGGACTGTGAGAGGCCCTGAGAGGCCCATCGAAGGTGTGGTCCTTCCTGAGTGCTGCATTCCTGGAGCTCCTGGACTGTGGAAGGCTCCTCTGCTCCCTGATGTGGAGACTGCAGGTTTGCTGGCCAAAGGGACAGTGTGGATCCCCTCTGGCCCTGGTATGGGACCCTAGGATATCTTTCCCAGCACATGGACTTCTGTTTTCTTTCTTTGGCTCTGGGTCAGAGCTGGTTCTGCCTTGTTGGCAGCTCAGGAGGGCAGAGCTCAGTTTGCCCACGCAGTGCTTGGGTCAGTACAGTCCTGAATGCAGGAGCATGGCCCTGCATGGCACCCCACAGTCCCATACCTGCCACCAGGGCTGCACCCAGACACTGCACTGGGCTCTGGAAGGGCCATTGTCCCTCTCTGCTTGTGCTGTGGCTCTTTGGCCAGGATCAGAGATGCACAGAGGGAGATGCTAAAGGTCAAGGGGGATTGATGGTTTCCCTCTTATCACACCAGTGCAGACTGGAGGCTGCATGTCTGGGGGGAGCAGGGAGCAGAGCCAACTTTGTGTCTGTGGCGTGGGATGTTCTCAACCCACAGCAGTTTTTCAGCAATAGTGTTTTGTTTCCAGACCTCTTTTGGAAGTTGCTGTAGGCTGATTTCTCAAAGCCATGAGAGGCTGCTCACTGCTTCATTCCCTCTGTGGGGGAGATTTGTAGCCTCCTTATTTCTCTGACTGCTCAGTGAAGCAGTGTTTTTGTTGTTTCTGGTCTATCCTTATGAAAATGAACTGTACTATTATTGTAATAACCTGGTGCTAACTGGAAGCACAAGGGAATTAATGGGTTTGTCTCACCCCTGATTCTTCTGCATGGGACCAGTATTTCAGTTCCTGAACTCCATCCCTGGACAGCCAGTGCCCTCAAGGGGTGTTGTGGGTCACCTTGGTGAGACCAGGAGAGTTGGAGCAGTTTCTGGGCTGTTGCAGGGAGCCTTTCCACTTTTCCCTCAGTCCAGTGTCTGCAGCCAGACCCCTGCCCAGTCAGCCTGGGGAGCAGGGATGGAGACAGCCATGGAAAGATCAGATTCATTCATGATGCCTCGGGTCTGTGCGGACCTCCTCCCTCCACGCCAGGTCCTCGAGGTGTCTCCGGGTCCTGCTGCCCAGCAGGAGCAGGGATTTTGCTGGAGGAGGTTTGCTCCGGCGGCAGAGCAGAGGCGATGCGTCCCTTTCCCACGAGGTGGCAGTGGGACTCTCCGGCCCGGCAGGGATGTGCTGGGGTGGGACCCGAGGGGCTTCCTGGAGCCCTCAGGGGGGACCATGGATGTGCAAGTGGTGGGATACCCCGTAACCTGCATATGCTTTCGCCCAATAAAGAGTTACTGGAGCAAATCTCAGCATCCCAGTGTAATTTGGGGTTATACTGGGGATATGGCTGGCTGGTCACTGTGAGCACTGCAGTGTACCTGTGATGGAGCAATCCTTGCCCAGAGCCTGCAGGGCAGCTGCACATCCCAGGGGAGCAGTGGCACCAAGGGGTTTTTCACTGACTTTGTTTAGGTGTCAAACTCACCCCTGCTCTCAGGTAAATGCAGTTCCTCCCCTTGCTGCTTTAGCATCACACACGTCCCAAAGCCTGTGGGGTCCCAGCCTGGCCAGCAGATGTGGGAGACAAGAGGCAGAGCTTGTTCTGCCAGAGCTGAAGTGTGCCACTGGTGACCCGAGTGGCAGAACCGTGGTGCCACCGGGTAAAACAGGCTCTGCCACCACACTCTGCTCCATGCTGGCCTGTGCTCACCCAGAGGGGAAGACAAACTGGTTTATGGGGACATGCTGACCACAGGGGCTGGCATGCTGTGCCTTGCCATCCTGGTCTGCTTGTCAGGAAGCTCCTCTTTCCTGGGGCTGTGTGTAAACATGAGGGGAGGGAGAAGGGCTCCGCTCTGATTCTCCAGCTGTAAGTTTAGTCTGCATGGATTTGGAGGATGGTGGCAGCATCCTCCAAACTCATCCAACCCTTCCCTCTCCAGCCTTCGCTCACCTTGAAAACAAGCAGGAAATGGACCTCTGCAGAAATGTGATAACAAAGTGCTTAAAAAACAACCCCATGGCCCTGTGGTGGCAATGGTTGGACCTGCTGTAGGGCTTGCTTTTGTGAGGCCAGGCTGCTGCCAGACAGCAGGCAGGGGTACACCTGCTAGCTACATGCTCCAAGAGCTGGTTTACAAGGGAAAACTGCTTCTTCTCCTATCTGGAGTCTTGTTTGAGATGGTAGCTGTGGTCTAGGGGATGTGAAGTTCACCTGGAAATGCTGTGTGGGTTTAGGTTTAAGTGATCTCTCAGTAGAAAATTACTGAGAGTGGCAGGGGAGACAGAACCCATCCTGCCCCACCATGCTGCTGGTGTGAGGCTGACTGCAAGACTGACCTCAGTTATTTCTACACCGAAGATGGGAGGGTAAATAGTGGAGTAGTGATCCAAACACATCCTGCTCGGAGTCCCAAACTCGTCTGTATCAATGGAATGCTGTCTGGCTGTGGCCAGGATATACCAAAGCCAAGCCAAAGCTCCTGCACACCCTGACAAATGCTGATGGTGACCATGAGAAACTTCCTCCTTCCTCTCCTGTGAATCTGGGACTCATAGGATTTGCAATTCCACCATTCTCCTAATTCAATGCTTGAAACGAGCCCTAGAGGAACTAAGCCGTTGGCTAAGGTGGAGAAAGGGAATGGCTTTCCTCCAGCTGGCTGCTTTTAGCTGAGCTGATTCCCCTGCCTGACCCCTGTTTGCTCTCCTGGCACAAGCAGCTTTGCTCACCCCATGGAAATGCTCCAGAAGGCAAAGCAGGAGGATTTGGCCTTTGGACTGAGCAGGAAGGGAGGTGTTGGGAAACCAGCTCTCGACTGCCTCTCCACAGTGGTCACTCCTGAGTAATTAGGCAATCCAGGCACCCTCCTATAACCGAAGAGGAATCAAATTCCTCTCCCTTCTCCATGAGAAAGGGCTGTTTGTGCTCTGCTCCAGCCCCACCAGACGCCAAGCCCCGAGGTCAGGCTGGCAGGGGGTTGACAGATACATTGCCGTGTGCATGTGGGTGTCTGCATTTCAGTGATGACTGAGAGCTTAATTACTCTTCTAGGTCAGCTGCTCCACTTCCAAAATGGTTTAAAGGGGGCTGAGCTTCCTGCTCATTTCCTGATGGCCTCCAGTTGGGTTTGTGGCCTCACCAGCTCCTGGATGCCTGGAGTGCTGCCACTGCTTTCTTTGTAGCTGAAGAGGAGTGTGGGGGCTGCACCCCTGAGCCTCTGCCATTTAGGAGGCTCTTGGGGATCCTTCTGCAGGTTTGGGGTGATGTGGGATCTGCTGTTGGCTCTGTCACTTTCAGGCTTGCAGATGAAGCTGTGATTAGGCTGTGTGTGTGTGTGTATGTCTCTCTCTTCTGCTGTTTTCTTTAATTACAATCTCCGAGGTAATTTCTGACGCATCATTAACAGTTCTGAGTAAACAAGGGGAATTCTCCAAATTATTTGCCATGAGCACAAAGGGAAATCGACTTTCATCGTCTCCCTCTTCATCCAAGACAGAAGCTGATCTGCAGTGAGCATGGGGAAGAAGAGAGTGTTGTGGCTGCCCTCTGATGCTTTGAGTCTATTTGAGGCAGAGCAGCAACACATTCAGCTTTTCCAGCTGACTAAGGCCAGTTCTGCCCACAGCTTTTTGTCCCCACTACTGAGCAAAGTGGCTGGAACTCATCACCATTGCAACTGTACAGGCAAAATGCTTCTTCCCATGAGAGCTTTGGGTGCTGCCTTTGAGTGTCCACCTCTTGTTTCCAGTTGGATGAATCAGACCATGAGCTGCTCAGGAGATGAGACAGTCCCGAAGCATCCTCAAGGCTGTGTCTCAGCTTGGAAGGTGATACTCTGCTTGTGACTGTTGGGTTGTAGGGCAGTACCCTGAGACCAGCGTGGATTTAGCGAGGGAAAGAAGAAGCACTGATATGGAGAGAGTACAAGGTTGGGAAGGGAAGGAAGGAGCACTGACACAGAAGAACTTGGAGCCCAGGAAACTAGGTCTGGTCCAAAGCAAGAACTCACAAGGATGCTGGTGTGCCTTGTGAGAGCCACAAATACACCTGGCAGCTGGGGCAGGAGGAGGTGGCTGGAGAAGACTGCTTAGCTGGGAGTCCATGGGAGAGCATTCCAACCCAGCGCAGGGCTCGAGGGAAAGGGGCCTCACTCGAGGGTGGCACATGGAGCTCAGAGCAGGCAGTGCCTCCGCTGGAGCATCCCTGCCCTGCTCTGACAGCCCCTTCACCCTCACTCCAGCACAGTGGCAAAGCATCTGCGGCAGCAGCCGAGGGAGCGGAGATTATTTATATTCATGCTGCAGCTCTGCCAGCCGTGACTCTGTTATCTGCCATGCATGAATATTATTTGAATACGGAGTTTGTCGTGACTATTCTTCCGTGTGAAACGAGGGATTTGCTGTGGGATGGGAGCCCTCCCTCTGGCTGTCAGTCAGGAGGGGTTTCCTTTTCCTGTCTCGTTGGAAGCCGCGTCCCCAGCAAGGTGAGACAGTGGACACTTTTTCTCTTGTTAATATCCATGTCTAATCTCCTCTCAGAGGGGCCCTTTGTCCTACACTGTAGCCAAGATGAGTAATTCAGGGATAGATGAGACGCTATAATTGGTTTGTGACAAATTAAAACATTTTTCCTTCGGAGCTGAGAGCAGGACTGTGGTCTGGAGCTGTCAAGCGTCACAGGGGAGGGCGATTTTCGGAGTAAGCGCATTGCAAATTGGCTCCAGATATGCCTTGGAGTCTGAAATTAACCTCCAGCTGGTGACTCTTCTCAGTTGGGGTTTTATTTTAGGGGGGACAAAGGGAACATGTGTGTGGAGGGACAGCCTGATCAATACAGAGAACGTGACTGCCTTTTACATCGTGCCGTGAGCTGGGAACCAGAATGAGCCGTGGTGGGGATGCTGGGGAGCACCCAGAGTCATGGTGGGACTGACCAGGCCAAGCACCAGGGCTCACCACTGCCTGTGTTTGCTTCACACTTCTCTCAGTGGTTCCCCCATCACGTCCCAGAAAGGAAGAACCGTGGTGGAAAGCTGCAGATCACACAATCTCCTCTCTTGGTCATGAGTGGGTGCCAGCTGCAGAACCTCTTTAGGAGATGCAGGCCGGTCCTTGCCCTGGAATAATTGTTTTACTGAGCCAAAAGAGTCCCTCACCTCCACTCGGAGAGCAGGGGACTAGCTAAAATTCGGCAACACTGACAAGCTCAAGAGAGCTTGATGAAACACTTGGTTTGATCCTAAGGTGTTTATGAGCTGGTCTAGGGCAAAGGGGAGGAGGTGGGAGGAAAAGGACTTCCTGATACAACAGCTCAGCACAGCTGCATGGAGAGAGAGCTAAAGCAGCAGCATCTCCTCGCAGTGAAGATGGGTGGAGAATGAAGGAATGCTTGGAAAGGACGTGGGCCTGTAAAGGAGGTTGAAAAGACACAAGAGGAATCACCATGAGGGCTGGTTTGTGTGTAAATGGTGGTGGGGAAGAAAGTCTCAAGATCTTGGATCTGATATGGAAGAAAAGGGAGGCCCAAGGAAAGGGTGCTCTGGGTTTTCCAGGAAGGCTGTGTCTCAAAGTGAAGGGAACAGTCTGGAAGAGATAATCACAGTTCTGAAAACAGGGTAAGTGCAAAGGCTGTCAGTGAGGTGAAAGAGTTCAGACCCTGGAGGTGCTGAGTGAAGAAAGGAGGAGATCTGGGCATCTCTTAGATATGAGGAGTAAAACGAGCAGGCCACCGTGGCAGGGTGATGGTGACAGGGAGTTGGGGGGCTTGGAATGAAAGATCAGAGGATCTGGTTTAGCAATGGAAAGTGCATAGATGCAGCAAATCCTGAAAGGCAGGATCAGATGGTGAGCTGTGACTGGTGTCACTGGCATTAAGACGTTAGCTAATCCGGTTTAAGGGGATAAGCCCAAGAAAAACTGTGGAGACCTAAATTGGAGCTTGTCACTCTCCTGTGGAAAGCAGAAGTGTGGAGGAGGAGGAAGAGGATTTGCTGAAAGAGCTCTTGGATGGTTGGTCAGAAACAGAGGGTGAATGGAGGATGGCTGTGAAGATGGAAGGCCAGGAGGAATCAGGTGAGAAGGAACAGGAAGGTCAGGAGTCACCAAAAGCAGAGAAACCCAGGAGCCTTCTGGTGTGCACAGTCCCTCTATTAATAGCTGAGCTGTAGCCCATCCTAATGGTGAAGCTGGCAAGGTAGCAGGGAATCTACAGAAACCCAGTGATTTTGGTCTGGGAAGCTTAAACGATGCATATCAAAGCCAGGATGTAAATTGCGTAAGTGTGATGTAGGTCTGGCACTAAAGTGATAAGAGTCATATCAAGGGAATAACTTAATTAACTGGTCTTGATCAAAGAACTATATGAATTCAATAGCCCAGTTTTCAGCGCTAAATGATGAAGTTTATAAAAACTGTACTTGACACAATTATCAATTTTCCCATCCAAGGAGCTTTGAAGTGCCATTAAGAAGGGACAGTCTGTTGTTCTGTTTAGGACAACTTTCTCCTTCCCTCCAGTGATCAGGAGGCAGAGGGGCTCTCTCTCCTTTTCAAGTACTCATTTGAAATGGTCTGAAGCATAATAAACACTAGATGTCAAGGGGAATGGTACTGGGGATTTCACAAATTAATTGTTTCAGATGATGTAAATCAGGAACAAAGAGCTGCCCTTTCCCTGCCATCAGAAAAGAAAAAAAGAAAAAAAAGATAAAACAACAAAAAAAAGAAAGATAAAACAACAGAAAAAAAACCAACCACAAAACCTCTTTTTTTCCCAACAGCTTTCATTTTGCTCAGATTTTTTGAATAGGAAGTGGTCCCATTGAACTTTTATGAGTCCTGGACCATCCAGTCCCTCTGACAGACCATGCTGTTCAAAGATGATGCTGGGTATGAGAAAGGAATGAGTCAGGCTGTAGAAAGGCTTCTAGAATTCTTTGAAATACTGAATGCCTTGTCTGTCTATCCAATGTACCACAGTGTTGGTGTCTATCCCATGAGTTGGGTTCCTGTGCTGAATGACACTTTAGGCCAAAGGGAGAGGGTAGTGTCTGGCCAGGATGAGCCACAGTGGTCCAAATTCAGGTGTTTTGTCCATCTGAGCATCTTCCTCGTGATGGGTTCCTCAGCTGCTGCCTCGCACAGGTGCTGCACTTGTGCTTGCACCTGGATTAACCTGCACAACTTCACATTTATTTTGAGAAAGATGGGGTGTGGGCAGCCCTGCACTGCCCCTGCATCATTGCATGTGCCCTCCTTCATTTGCAGGTGGTTCCTCTTCTCTCCCTCCAGCCCCTCTGGTGTCCTCACCCTTTTGCTTTGGTGTAGTGCAGGAGATGGGTCTTTCCTCTGCTGTTACCTTGGCAGACCTCAACCAGGGATTCCAGAGAGGCATCTGCACTTTTGGATGTGCCTTCTGGAAAAGGGTCCCTAAACCTTGTCAGTGACAGTGATGGGAGTAAAGCCCTACTTCTACCTGTGAACAGACTTCCCTGCCCTTCTCCATTCTCTGGGCACTGTGTCCTTTCCACTGGTATCTCATTCCCAAGGCAGGGAAAACTGGGAATGTGTCTTGTCTGTCCTGTGCAGTGTGAGGCTGCTAAGAAAAGCTGAGAAGCCTCAGAAAGTCTCTTGGGAAATCGAGGATTAATTCAATTTCTTTACTACTCCAGGACTTCCCTCTGCAGAACACAGATGGACTCTGAAATGAGGTGGCTCCTCCTCCTGAGCAGAGAGAGGGAATGATTTCCAAAGCAAGCCCAAGTTCCTCTTGCTTGAGTCTTCCCTAGAATAAGATGAGCCATGGCAATGGGATGATTCCTTCTCAGAGCCACACCACTGGTTTTTCTCCAGGAGATGGAAGGAAGCTGGGTGCTGGTAGCCAGGAGGCGAAGCTGCAGCTGGCCATGCCGGCTCCGAACAGCGAGGGCAATTAGAGATCAGAAGAGCTGGGGTGGCTTCGTCGCATTTCCCTGCTGCTGTTCTGGAGGTGATAATATAATTCATATCAGAAGAGTTAGTGGGCTGAAAATGAATTGGAGAAATCAATCCAGAGGGTATAAATGAATTAGCATGTAAATGAGGACACTTGCTCTACATAGTTTAATATTGCCTGCAGCTGTAAATAATTCCAGGGATGGAATCAAAAGCCGCAAACAACTTCATTTTTGTGCTCCTCCCCCGTCCGGGAGCACCTGCAGCTACGACCGACCCACCCTTGCAGAATCATCGCATTGCAAGGGAATTAAAGGAGATGAGATGTATAAACTTTCTTTTTTTTCCCTCCCCTGATTGGCCATTATTTACAAGGCTGCTGCTCCCTCTTCTGTGCGTCGAGTCCCTGTTTGTGCATGCACATGGCAGTCTCAGTGGTGGGGAGGGGGAGGTGGGGAACCAGCCAGTGGTGAGACCTCGTGCAGAGCATCAGGAGCCATCCCGATCACCCTGTGTGTGTGAAACAGCAATTTCTCACCAAATACCTGCAGGGTGAAAGCTCTCAGTTGGGGTGGAGGACTTAACCCTCCTGGGGTGCCTGAGGTGGGAGAGGTGGGTGCTTGGAGAGCAGGAGCTGGCTGGGGTAGCACCTTGGTTCTTGGAGCTATCTGGAGAGGAGGCATTTCCAAGGGATGAGGAAGAGTTTGCACGAGGGAACTGCACTCTTATGTGCAGTCTGGGAGACTGGAAGAGGTGCAGAGCCAGGTCTTCAGAGTGGAGAAGGTGTCAGGAAGTCCCTTTAAAAAGGGACAACTAAACGAGCACAGCTTGCTTGGCCTAATGAAAGGAAGGGTGAGAGATGTGATTGCACAGGCAAACACAAGAGGGGGAGAGGAGCTAGTTAAGCTAAAAACCAATGTTGATACCAGAACATGCAGATACAAACTAGTCATGAATAAATTTAATAGGGAAATGAGATGGAAGTGTCTAAGAGCAGAGCAGAGACTATGGATGAGTGCTGGAGAGTCCACACAACCAGGCTGCTCTTGCACTGGCGTTTGACTGTAAAATAGGATTATAGGAGCAGGTCCCTTGAGATCAGGCATCTACATTTTGTGATCTGGGAAGTTCCGCCTGTTGCCAAAAGCCCCTTTATTATTCTGGCAGGGGAAGGATGCAGATCTGAGGAAGGACATATGTCTCATTGACTGACTCCAAGAACGGTTGTTGAGAGCTTTTGGAGTGGTGCTGATGACAGGAGGTTAAAGATGATCCTCAACAGTCCTTTATCAGTACTTCCCTCTTGTTTTTTGACACTGACAGATCACTGAGTTCCCTCTTTCATCAGGTTGGAGTTTCAGGTTCTGCACTAACTAGATCTCCCAGGTGGACTGGAAACACTGATTAAGATGGATAGAGTGAAAGCAAGTCCATTAAATTGTTAATAAAGAATATTACACACATACCTTAATCTGCAGCTAGCCTGACACTTTATAAAAGTACATTAGGATATAATCCAATTGAAGCCACAATATCGAGAACATCTTATCTCATCACAAATTGAAATTATATCATATTCCTCATTTCTTAAATTAAAAAGCTAAAACCTTTTAGTTTGCTCTCATATGCTTGTGTAAAACTTAATCAGTGGTTTTAACAACATTATTTTTCAATATGGTCCATTTCTGCTCTCATTTATTTACAAGAGAGAACTTCCTGGTAGAAGAAGTGATTCAATTTGCAGGAGGATACATCAAGCACTTAAGGATTTTGTAGGGATTGATTGATTATTTATCGTGTTATCTTGCCTGGAGACGTCTGATACGGCTGTGCTTTTGCTATCTCTCATTCCACCTAATGCTCTCCCTCAGCATATCACTCCCCTCGGGTGCTACGGGCGCTCTTCCCGCTCTGCACGAGCACGTCGGAGGGAAAGGGGTCAGGGGAGGCAAGGCTCAGCTTGTCTCTGCTGGGGTGAAGATGCTGGACTGGGCAGAGGGCAGAGATTCATTTCACTGGGAGACAGGCAGAGGTGGAAGGTGGTGAGGTTCTGTTTGAACCGCAGGCTGCGGCACTGCTCAGCTGCGCTTTGAGTGCGGCAAACGTGTCCTTCCTTGCAGGGGAAGGAGCTGGGACACAGAGATGGTTTGCTAAAAGTGCCCCCAGGAGCAGAAGACAGCCTGAAAGGCCATCAGCTCTGGTTGGTAGCTGGTCACCTGGATATCCATAATGACCTTCAAGTTGCCCAGTGAAGCACTGGATGATGTCCTGGCATGTCTGTGGGACAATGCTTCCCATGCAGCTGAGCTGTCCCAGTAATGCAATGGCAGTGGCTTCTCCAGGGATCTTTGCAAACACATCCTTGCACTTATGAGGAATCTGGTGACCTGAAAAGGCCAGGATTGGGGTGCAGAGAGGAAGGGGCCACCTCTTCATGGCTAAAGGAAAGCACTCTCACAGCAGTGGCTGATTATCTCCCACTGCTTCACTGCAGCAGAGGGGCTCATTAGCAATGACAAGTAGCATGTCCTTCATGGAGGTGGCAACCCAAGGCCCAAGGGGTGACATGCAAGGTCTCTGTCTGAAGGGAGATGACCCTCAGGAGCCCTGCAAGAGGGCTGTGGCTTGAGTTTTGTCTTGAACATTGGCCACTCTTTGGTGCTGGAACATGAGTGGGAGAAGGAGGGATGCTGTTAGTGGGAGCTCTTGGCCTCCCATCCTTGGTGGAGCATTGGGGCATTTGATATAGCAAGAAAGAAAACTTATTTGATTTTATGCAAGAAAATGATGACAGTAGAAACTCCAACCAAACCCTCAAGCGTTTGGACTGTGGTAATCTTTATGGCAGACTGGGAACAAGGACATTGGAGGCTTGTTCTTTTCACTGCTGCAGATTTTGGCAAATTGCTCTCCCTGCCATAGTTTTCCCTGAGCAGTTTGAGATCAGCTGGGTTTATTCTTTTATGAGTATTGGAGTGCAGGAATTGCTGTCTTCTGATGAAAATAAATACAAAAATCCTGAAGCACAACTCCAAAGAGAGATGAGCCTGCAAAAAAAGCACCACGCTGGAAAGGGAGTGTGTTTGGTTTGTCTTATTTTTCTTTTGCTTTCTGGGATTTTAGGATTCCTGTTGCAGGGATTGCACCGAGATGACAAACCAGAGTGCTTTCAAAATGGAAACACAATCCCCTGACTCCAGGAGCTCAGACTTAAATATCAACAAATAACTCGGGATGCGGTGCGAGTGCTGATGGAGCAGCTGACTCGGCGAGCGTGGAGGTGAGCAACTCCAGAGCCCCACAGAGCCCCACGGTCCTGATTTGCTGAGCCCAGTGGAATGAATTCCTGTATTGGATGATCCATGTGCATGGGCCTCCGTGGGATCACGGCCAACATTTGCGAAGTGCTGTGAGATGCTTGGATGAAAGAGACCACAGAAGCGCAAAGTATTACTTTTTCATGATTGCTGCAATTGCTATCCTTGGGGCTGTCCAAATATTGTTGTTCCAAGTGAAAATATAAAATCATTTTGGCATGTTTCTGTTTTGCGTTGTGATAAATAGAAATGCAGGAGGGAAAAAAAATTTCCTCCTAAGAGTGAGAGGAGGAAAAGCAGCCCCTGTGCAATTTGTTACACATCTCATATGTCTCTCACTGCTAGCTGTAGAGATATTTAGAGGGAGTATTTAGCCAAGCCAGTGCACAGCCTCTGGAGTCCCTGCTTCTGCTTTGGTCCATGCTTGGTTGAACCTTTACAGCAGCTTTATGTTTTTCCTGCGCAGCATTTCAGGAGAGGCTTTGATTCCGAGGATGCCAACTGCGCCGGGTGAAGCTAAGATGATTAATCAAATTATTTGAAGGGCGTTCGCCAGACCTGGGCAGTGACCAGTCTCTGTCCTAATCTCTGGATTGAGATGTCAAGACGGCCTCCAGCTCGGAGCACTGAGCTCGCCAGGAGGCAGAGGGTGGAAAGAAATCTCCGGCAGCAAACAGCCTGGCAGGGCTGCCCATGGTGGGGAGGGAAACTGAGGAGGAAAGAGGTCATGGGCTGGTGCTGCCCAGTGGGCTGGGGGAGGCTTGAGGGGCTTTGTGTGTCAGGAAGGCTGGACAAAGCTTCTCTAAGTGTCCTGGAACAGGAACAAGGTGATTGTTGTGCTTCATGCTGCCTTCCTCCCACCGGGCTGCAGGGGAGAAGGAGGAGTGGTTGGGATGTGCAGAGCTCCTGCAGCTCCCAGCTGGCCACAGGATGAGAGCTTCTCTGCTCCCATGTCAGTTTAGGTTGTGGCCAAGCAGGATGGAGGAGCAAGTGGCCTGGTGTGGGAGATACAGGCACTGACCAAGTCATTTTGAACTTGATGCCCGTGTCAAGTGCTTTGGAGAGCTGGGGCCTTGGCTGGAGTCTTGCAGAGAATGGTGCAGGGTGGGTGGTGTGAGATGAGGCTGGCAGAGGGCTCCAGGAGATGAGAAACACAGTGGGAAGCAGAGACTTTGGCTCGGGGATGTGCTTTTCTCTTCAGGGACCAGCTGGGGTTTTCACCCACCTGCTTTTTCGATCGTTATAGTCACAGTTAAAGATGAAGCCAAAGCACCTGAGAAGGAGATGACAAATGCTGCAGCAGCACAGCCCAGGGCAGCTGGGTGGGGGCAAGGGGAAAGCCACTCACATGGGGACGAGGGACCCTCCTCTGCCCTCCTCTTCCTCCTGCTCTGGGGATTGCAGGCAGATGGGCTTTCCCCAGCGCCAGGGCGAGCACTTGGCACTGCTGCAGAGGGAATTGCAGATCCCGCTCTCCTCTCCAGCTGGCTGGGTGGGCAGGGTCTCCGCTTCTACGCGAGCCCCAAAGCGCGCCGGGATCCCCTTTGCTGCGTGAGCTGACAGCACCTGAGGCGTTTCACGGACCGCTACCCTGAGCATCCTCCCTCTCTGCCCTCCCGGGCTCTCTGCAGGCGGATCTCCTACCCACCAAAAACCTCTCTCGCATCTCTCCGCGTCCCTCCCAGCCGCATCCCGGGCGCTCTCCCCCCGGGCCGGGGCCGCGCGTCGCGGGTCCCCGCTCGCCATCTGCGCGGCTGCGGCCGCTGGCCCCCGGCCAGCCCACGGAGGGGCCGAGTGCCGGCAGCGGGCACCCGGTGCCCACGGCACCGCCGTCACGTGTGGCCATCAGCTGATGGGGAGGATGACTCAGCCGGCAGCTGTCGGGCCCCTAAAATAATGACAAAAACAATTAGCAGTCCAAGCAGTAGCCTCTCCTTAATTATCTCCTCCGAGTTTAATTAACTAGCTAAATTATCAGCAGTAATGTAGGCATTAATTATGTCAAATTACAGTGTAAAAATCACAAAGTGTGGAAAATGTCAATTCAGCTGCGCTCACCTGCCGGGCTGAGACAGTGCCGGTGACAGAGGCTCAGCCTGGCACAGGGGAAGGGCTGCTCCCCTTCCCCGGGGATCAGGATCCTGCCACGGCAGCCTCAGTGACACCGGGGGGACACCAGCACCGCTGCCGACAGGAGCCAGGGGCACAGTTTTGGTTGGGAGGCGGTGGGGGCTGCCTGGATGGGTGCTGGAGTGGGGAGGGGGGAGCATTTTGGCTCTGGCGGAGGGAGGAGAAGGAGCGTGGCTCCCCAAACCAGATGGCTTGGATGCTGAATTATTAAATTATGAATATTAATACAAATCAGACACGGAAGAGGTAATAATTTTGCTGCCCTACAGAAATAATTAACATAATTTTGATAAATTACATGATAAGAGAATCTCAAAATTGAGGTAGATTTATCTTAATTAATATCTTGGACTTGCTCCGAAAGGTAAATTGTTCCACTGGGGACTGGAGAAGGGTGAAGAAGGGGCCCCTGTCTCTGTGAGCTGGACCTTTCCCAGGGTTAGCGTGGTGGGGAGGACAGGGCACTCCCCCAGGCTGCACCCCAGCCCTGGCTCAGAGCGTGCACTGTCAGGGTGATTCCCATCCCTACGGGGACACAGAGTGACTTATTTCAGGTTGTATGGGTTGGANAGCGTGCACTGTCAGGGTGATTCCTGAGTGACTCATTTCAGATTGCATGGGTTGGTCAGAGAGCAGAAATCTGAGCTGGTGTCTCCAAGCTCCTTTGGACCCAGAGCCACCCTCCCCGGAGCTCTGCCAGGCATTTTTTATCACAGCACTGTGCTGGGCAGGCACTGAGGCCTGAGCCCGTGGCATAAATTTGGCTTCACCAAAAGCTGCTGCCCAAGGGTCCCTTGGCTTTGCTCCAGGTGCCCCTGCTTGGGCACACGTGCATTGCCCCCATGTGCCTGTCCTATTTATCCACCCTCATGGACACTCCGGGCAGGTACAGCAAGCACAGGGATTTGCTTTTTGCTGGTGAACTCCCACAGGCTGAACCAGTGATGGTGGGGATGTTCCACATTGGAAGTTAGCCTGGAAGGGAATGAGACATCCAGTTATTGAGTGATTTGCTTCACCATCACTCATTGTGGAGTTACTGCTGTCCTCTGTGATCTTCCTTTGGCCTGCATGACTCCAGGTGAGCCTGTGTCCCTCTCCCAGCATGTGTGTGGTGATGGGCAGTGCCTTTCCCTTTGATGAGCTGGGGTTTTCCCAGGTCTCGGTGCTGCTGCTCATCTGCTCTGCCTGCAAAGGTGCAAATCTGCCCAAAAAAGGATGTACAGACAGGGTGTGCAAAATTGCTTTATGTGGCATAAAATGTGATACTTAAATCTCAGAGTCATGCAGGAGGATGTAACCTTCCAGCAGTGACTTAACCCCCAGAACATCCCCCAGGCACGGGCAATGCTGGTACAGCTGTCTGCATGGAGATCACCCATAGCTTGTGGCATCAAAGCTGCAACCAGAATTACACTGCTAATTGCAAAATTAAAGTCAATTATTCTTTACTATGACATTTTTGTAATGTCAGATCAGGCAATGTAGGAGAAGATGTTATCTGTACATCCATATTGTCCATTTTAAATGTCCAGAGTTGTGGCCCCACCACAGCTCTTCCTGTAGCCTGGTTATATTTCAAGTATGTGTCTGCTGAAAGGGCCTAGAGCTTGGTTACTTGATATATTTCTGACATGGGTGAGCAGGAGAAGAGCAAGGAGCAGCCAGGAGAGGCTGTTCTCAGGAGGCTTCAGTCTTGGTCTTGAGCTCGAGAGGTTTTTAGATTCACATCCATGCGTTCGCCAGCTTAATTGGCAAAAGCTTTAATTTTTCAGTAGGGTTAGAAATCTTGTTGATCTGTTCCCACTGGCAGGATTTAAAGCCTCAAACATTTTACTTTTTCAAAGAGCTGTACAAATGTTAACTAATGCAGCCCCAGTTAAGCATAATCTCTAGATGGGGAAACAGAGTCACACACTGCATGAATGCCTTAGCCTGGATGGGGAATTGCTGATTCCTTGTCCTGTTCTTCATCCAGAAGGCACTGTCATCTCTTCCAAGCCTTTCCCACTCTGCCTGATCCCCTTGCCTTGCTGCTGTAAAAACCAAGCTGTATTTAATTGGTTTTGGCTGTGCAGAAAATAACAAAAAGGGAAAACCCAACGCCACTGATTGCTGCGATGCCAAGGCACAGGCTGGAAGCAGAGACTTCTCACCATGTGGCAGCATTGGTGCAACCAGGTGAGACCAGATTGGTGCCCAGGATAATAAGGGATATTCCTGGGGCACAGTGAGCAGTAGGAACCACTATTGGGAGGAATGTGCCTGGTTCCTGGGGGGACCAGGTTTGTCAGCTGTGTCCAAAGTAGGGGATGGAGGAAGGAAGTTGAAGCCCAGTGTAATGTAAGGCACAAAGGAAGGATTTTAGGAGGTTTGGGTGGAAGGAGGGTTGGACAGAGAGTGGGGTTGGAAGAACACCCCCTTTCCTGAGCTGGAGGAGGAGGGTGTGGAAGGGGGGGAAACTGAGGCAGGGAAATAGATGGACACATATGGAGAGGGGCAGTTGTTGGTGTGACCAACCTGCTTCTGCTTGACAAGGACTTTCTTTTGGGCAGAAGGAAGCCAGGCTGGGACAGCAGGAGAGTGCAGGAGCCATCCCTACATGCACATATGGGTGGGAGCAAGATGTTCCCACCTGGGAGAACACATCTGTGATGCAGAGCTGATGGAAACCTCATCATTCCTCTCCTCTTGCAAACTCCCCTCTGCTGGGCTGGACAGGGGGAGACTGGCCCTGCTTCTGCCTTTTGTGGTTGCTGTTTCCACTTTGTTTCAGGTTTCTCCTCTGTTGGGACTTTGGGCCTTCCTGTTCCCCAGTAATTATATAATTACTTCACAACATGCTGCAGGAATAGTCAGGGAGACGGCTACAGCTAGCACAACAATGGTGACAAGTAAAACATTAATTTCTGGAGTTCTTTTAATTAATTCATCAGGAATCGTGCTGTGCGGGATGATTACGTTAAAGTGTTTAATTACAAATTTATATGTAATGATGCACTTTAATTACTTTGGACTGGTACAATATTATTGGGCCCTTTTCCCAAGATTCCTGGCACTGGGTTTGGGCTGCACATAAGCAGTGCCATGGATGCTTGTGCCTCTAAATTATTTACATGGCATGGGAGAAATCCGGTCCTGATTGATGGGAGCGAATTTTTCCCTGAGCTGAATGGGCGTGAGGGCCTTGGGGAATCTGGAGAGGGAAGGTCAGTGTGGCATGTGTGTGTCAGGCAGAACATCAGGGAATTTTTTGTTGGAAGAATCGAGGTTAATCTGGTGGAAACTGAAGTGATAGAGAGCCAGGCACAATAAATATTTATCAAAGGGACCGGTGTCAGGATTCTGGTTCAGCCATGCAGACATGTCCTGGATGGATCTCACAAAGCAGCACGAGATGCTGCTGCAAGCAGCCCTTGCCAAGCACGTTGGGTGGTTTCTCCTCCTTTTGCTTGTCCCCCTTGCCTTTGTCTTGCCTGTCTTTGTGTGCATATGTGTGTGTGTGTGCATGCACACTCATTTTCTTTCCCTTTAGGCTCCCATTTTCCCCTCATCCCATCTCTATTTGCCTCTGTGCATGGGGAGCATCGTCATTCTTCTTTCTCCTTTGTCAGCATCCTCCCAGGCTAGACAGACCCCAGAGGGATGGCCATGCTGTTACAGAGGCCTGGGAGCTAAAGGCCTTCAAGTAAGTTTGGGGTCAGCCTGTCTTTAAGCTGCTCTACATGCAAAATAGCCAGTTGTGCAGTACATATATATGGATATAAATATGGATTATTTAGGTACAGGTAGATACGTCCGTGCTACACAAAGTAGTCTGCAGGACAGAGCACCTTGCTGTTTAGGGTTCACAGCTTCTGTCACACAAGGATCTGGCAAAACCTGAGTTTTGTTTGCATTTGGGGATCAGGATCTGGCAAGGAGGGAATCAGACCATTTCCTTCTCAAGAGCAAGGGAATGAGAGGTCAGCTTTGGATTTGTATAGTTTTGATGGGTCCTGTTTGGTGTAGTGTTGCTGACACTTGTCTTGCAGTGGGTTTGTGTCAATGCAATTGCAACTAGAATTTGCTGGCAAACAGCAGCAAATGGACCCTGTGAGATGCTCTGCTCCACTGCAGCCGTGACTTTGCATGCTTATTTTCTGTGCAGTTGCACAGATGATGCACAGCTTTGCCCAGGACTGCAGTGTCCTGGGGTCCAAGACACTTAGCTGTGTTCTCTGGCTTTGAACACACACAAAAGGAAGTCACTTGCAGGTGCTGATGTCACACTGCCACTTTCTGTAGGTGCAAGTTGCTTTTAGGGATGTGTCAGCTTCTGGTGGAACTGGCTAGGAAAATATGAGAATTTTCATGTGAGTTGAGAGCAGTGCCTGGACAGTGGCAGGTGAGGATTGCCCTCGTGGCCAGCACCCATTTCCTGCTCTCCAGAGCCCCCGAGCTCAGGGGCTGCTTTGCTGCATTGAGGCCACTCACGAGGATGAGCAGGTTGGCAAGAATCCCTCTGGGAGGCAAAATACACATCACCCTGCTGCCTCACAACTGCTGCTGCTATAGCTGAGGAGCTGGGGGGAAACCCTTTTTCCCAGGGGAAGGCAGGATGTTTGCAAGCATAGCTCATTCCAGAAAGTTTTGTCTCCTGCATTTCCCCGCCACGAAGGTCAGGCTTTGCAGAGGCTGTTGCAGCCTGTGGGAATGGCCTGTCACTGAGCAGGGAAGGGTGGGAAGCACTTCTCCCTCCACCCCTCCTGTGCCCTTTTCCCTTGCAAATGTGTTTGTAAGCTGTGACCACATTCTGGCAGAGAGCTGGGAGTGCTGGACAGCTCAGTGAGAGCAGGAGCATCTCTCGCCACAGCTCAGGTATTTCCAGGCCAGAGCTGGTCCCAGAGTTCAGGATTTCTCATGTGAGCTCATGCCACCCCTTTCCTGCCAGCCCTCAGTGGGAAGGGATGTGGGAGTGATGGCAGCAGCAGGGCTTTCCTGGAGGGTGGGTGGGATTCAGGGGGCTGTGATCAAGGTATAGGCAAAATAAGTCACCATTGTGGAAAGCAAACCAAATGGGCTTGGGTTTATCCTAAAGTCCTTGAGTGGGACATACCCTGCACAGATTTCTAGTAGCCATGGACTCTGCCCTCATGGGCTTTGTTAGAATGCCAGGCAGGCTTCAGGTGTTTTGCTGTTATTGGGGGTCTTTTTTTGTCTGTTTATTTTTTTAATTCCCTTTGACCTTACTCCAGACACCCAGAAATGGTTTTAGTGCTGGTACTTACTGCACACATAGCCACCTATCCCAGGTGTGCTGTGCCAGTCAGAGGCACAGGGCAGCTTTCCCGGGCAGACCCACCAGGCAGAGGGATTTTGCCGTAAATAATTCCCATTTGTGGCTCTTGTCCTGCCCGTGCCGAGCAGGTTCAGGCGCTGGAAGCAGAGGCTGCAGCAGCCCAGGAGAGCCCCTACCCCGCACCACCTCCCCATGGCCCGATGCCGGAGGGATTGGCCCGCTCCTGTGCGCACAGGAGGTGATGCCTGAGCTGCTGTGACGCCCCTGGGGGCTGCCAAAATCTCCCTTCTCCCGGGGCCAGCAGGCGCGCAGCCCCCCGGATCCCCCGCTGCCTTTGCCCGCGCCGTGCCCGCCGTGCCGAGCGCTGCTGGCACCGGGCTGGCGCTGCTGGGGAAGGGTCCCCGGACCTGCCAAGGCCAGATGGTGTTTGCGAGCGGAGCCAGGTCCCAGCTGAGCGCTGCCCGGCGAGACGCGCGGGAGCTGCGGCCGCAGCCGGCGCTGCCAAAGCCGCGGCATATGCTGCGCTCTGCCCTACACCTGCCCGAGGGACACCCCCGAGCGGGCAGCGGAACCGGCAGCCCCATCTGGGAGGATCTGAGCGGATAAAGAAGGGCGCAGAACCCCCGGAATGGGAATGATAAAGCGGCGGTGCAAGAGGAGATGCTGCAGCCCCCGGTGAGGTTGAGGGGAGCAGCGGGTGAGGGCAGAGCAGCACCAGGGGGTGGTTGGGACATGTCCCCTTCCACACGGAGCCCACCCATCCCCACCGGGATCCCCGACCATGTCCCCACCGGCCTCAGCAAAAGGTTCTGGGAAACTGCTGGGGGGATATTTAACTTCTTCTCAGGAGCAAACCCCAAATGGTCGTGAGCACAATTGATGGGAGAATATACTTTCTGCCTGTTTTGAATTTACTTTGGTAAACTGTACTCACTTGGGGGCTCGGTCTATAATTTATTGAAAAGAACCAGACTGGAAACCAGCTTCATACTGTGAATAATTTCTAGCCTCGTGTAATCTATCACCACGAGACAGGGCACTTTGTTTCTCTGAAAAATTATTTTTATACTTGGCTTAGTAAGAACAACAATTATTATTATTAATATTAATAGCTACTTGTGTAAGGCCTTTCATGCGTGGTTTAGGAAGTGTTTTGCACATGGGTCAGTAGGTGTTGGCTGCATCTCATGGGAAGGGAAACTGAGGCACGGATTTGTCCACTGCCTCACTCAGGCTCACCCTGGTGTGCACCATCCTCACTCCCAAAATGAAGCTTGGACACTGGGTGCTGCTGCTCTTTGTGTATTTAATATTTGAGGGTTTAGGGATGAAGGAGATGAGGAAATTATTTTCTGTAAAATTTAGATCTACTTAGGTTCAAAAAATTATTAAGAACAGTCCAGAAAGAAATAGCCCCTGCCATATCCTGGTGGCTGGAGCTCATCCCCTGGGAGAGTGCAGAAATTAGCACAACATCTCAGCTTGGAAATAATGACTCAAATGCTCCCTCCACTTAGTATTAATGCAGAAAATGTTAGAAGATTTCCCTCAGGCTGGCTCCCTGGTGTCTGGCCTGTGGCCACTGCAGCCCCAACACTGTTGTGCTGAGCACAAGGACACGTGCCTGGATGTGAAACTCAGGACCCTTCCTCACCAGAGTGGTGCCAGGGCTGAGATCTGTGGGGTGCCCATCCTTCACTCCCTGCTGCCAAAATCACCAGCCTGGCCTATTAAATAACACGGTGACACTTTGCAGGGATCTCCCCGGTCTGTCCTTCCAGAGAGGAAAAATGCCATTTCTGGGTTGAGGGCAGCAAAGAGCTGCTGCTGAAAATGCACCACTGGGGATGGGGAGAGAGCCCCCAGCTTGGCCCCAGGGTGGACAGATGTGGATGGGGACACTTCAGCTTCACCCTCTCCTGTCCTCTCTGCTGCTCAGGCCGCCTTCAAACCAAAGATAGTTGGTCTGGACACGAGTGAATTTAGAGAGTGAAACTACTCCAGGTGACAATTGCATTCTTCTGTGGAAATGGTGTAAACTTGCTATCCATACATCATTCAAGACACTGTTTTGTCAGTAATGAGTTCAGCTCTTCAGCTGAACTTTATCCTTGTCTCTTTCCACTTCTTGCTTTGTAGCAATAATAATAATATTTAACATTTATTGAACACTTTACATCTTCAAATTCCATTTGCAGGTATTAACTAAGGAAGGCCTGGGTCACTCCTGTGAGACAATGTCATCTTCTGCATTTCCAGGTGGAAATTTAAGGCAGGAGAAGAGGGTTGGACAGGGTCAGCCCTGGATCCTGAACTTCCTGCCTGGCCCCAGGCAGCATCCCTCAGTGTCTCTCTGGGGACACCATCTCTGGGTTTACTTACAAAATCTTCTCCTCTAGTAAGAAAAGGGGGTAAAAAATATTAGAAAAAAATCCTTTTTTAACTCCCATTAGGAATTTCAGTTCTCTTTTGGCATTTTTTCCTTTCGTTCTTTAATACAATGAAAAATGTTTGGAGCAGAGACACGTTCCTTAATCCTGTACAGTGGTAACATAATCTTCATTTGTTCAGAGTCATTCAACCTGAATCATCCCCGAGCACTGAAGCTGATGTGCGAGCAACTCACAACAATAAATCCACCCCCCATCTCATATAAAACACAGTAAGGCAGCCCAGGGACAGGGGGACAACACTCATTCCTACACCCAGGAGTGTGTTGGACTGAAGCCTTTTCAGGAAGTGGCAATTTCTGCTCAGTTTGCTGTGCCAAAGTCAGATTTTTGGGATTTCCCGTGCAGGTACACGAGCCCCAGACACAGATTGCCTGTGCTGTCCCTCTGTCCAGGATTTCTGGACATCAGCACTTCCAGCAGAGTCATGCAGCATCCCTGATGAATTCCCCATTTCCAGCTGGAAAAGAGCTCTAGGAAGCTGTGCTGGAGGAGCCCTGGTGTGTGGTGGTGGGAGTTAATTATCCAGGATCCCAGTGGGACTGGGCTGTCACCATCCTGCCAAGGCCAGAGGAGCAGATGGAAAAGCAAAGTGTTCCCACTGCCAGACCCATCACCTCTGCCTGCAGAAGTTGGTGAGAAGGACAGGCAGAAGTTTGGGGAAAGCCAAGATGGACATAACATTTTTCCCCCCACTTTTCTCTGATTTCCCAGGACTTTTAAGGGTTCTGATCCATCGCAGGGCGAGGAAGCCAACAGATGGCACTGTGCTGTTTCTGGAGGAGCCCAGCCTTCCTGGAGGCCAGAGATGGGATGCCCGAATGCTGGAAAAGCCTTGCACTTCAGGGGAGTTTCCCACCATGCAGAAGCACAAGCAAAGTCTCACCGTGGGGAATGCCCCGTGGCCCCTCATCTGCCCGGGGCCCAAAGCACGGTGCAAAGCAGGTGTATTTGTACACAGCTGTGGGACGTTATCTGTTCACAGGAAAAAGGAGGCAAAACCCTCCAGCAAACTAGGTGAGTGTTAGAAAAGTTCAGATTGTCATCAGGGAACACTTTTCTCGCTGCAGCCTCTGTGGCAGGCTCAGGCAGAGCAGATCCCTCAGGGCTGTGCCAGTGCCCAGCTGAGGAAATCAGCTGTGGGGAGCTGATTATTTTGGCAGGAGGTGCAGGGCTGCCCCAGAGTGCCCTTTGGTGGCCCTTATGTGGAGTATGACTGGCCTTGGGGACTCTGGCTGCTCAGCACCAGCAGGACAGAGCTGAGGGATGGTGGGGTTGGTCCCTGGTAATAAACCCCTGCCAGTTTTCCCATCAAACCCCCCTGTGCCAGAGTGCTCTTTATTTCACACATCCTGAGGTGAGTGCTTGCTGCTCCAGGAGCAGAGACACGTTCATGGCCCCAGCCATAGGTTTGCCCTTGTAGCAGCACTGGGCAGGTGGTTTAGGGTGAGTTATCCCCACCACTCACAACGTGCCTGCCTCCCAAGCTGACTCTAACTCATTTCCAGGCCAGTATTGTGGAGTTCTGTGGAGCCATTTCCCAGTGCTCCCAGTCCTACCTGGAGGGTATCACTGGTACCACTGATATCCTGGTCTTCCTTAATTTCAGGTCCCTAAAGAGGCCTAAGCCATGAGATAAGGCCCCTGTACTGATTCACTGTATCCTCTGCTGAACAGCAATTATGTGGGATGGGGAAAACTGGCCCCAAACCCAGGACTGGGAGCTGCTCTTACCTGGGAGCTACATCTGAGCAGGTGTCAAGGTGGGGTGAGCTCAGGAATGGCTCAATTTTCCCGATTTTCTTGCCTTAAGCCACCAGACCAGTCCCATAAAGGGGAGCCAGCAGTGAGTGTGACCACAGTTCCTCACCCAGCTGGGTTCTCTCTGCCTCTCATTACTACAATTTGCCTTTTCTCTCCCCTCCTCTTTTAAAACCCCTCTCCAGGCCCAATCCAGCAGAGGTAAGCAGCGTTTGCTGCCAGGTCCTGAGCATCCCCCAGAGCCACTGTGCCCCCTCTGAGGATGTGCTTGGCCACTGCACCTGCACTGCACCTGACCCTGCTGCCATTCCGTGCCACCTTTCAAATCACCCAAGTCAAATCAGGGTAAGTAGCTATATCAGGCTGACCCCTGCCTTGTCAATCTTTGCATCATTCAAAGGCAATTTAGCCTATTCATTCATAACGAGAGGCTATTGATTGAATAATCTCTGTTATTAGTGTTTGGGTAGAACTTGTTCTTTGTGGTATTTTAATATTGGGTGTTTTAGTAGCTTAAACCTACCCCTGTTGTGCCCCTGCTGAAACTGCCACTGCAATTACAGTAAAGAGCACGAGCAGATACTTGATTAAGCCTTGCAGAGATTATTACAAAGCAAGGCCTCGTTCTGAATGCACATATTTCAGAAGAAACAGCATAAAGAAGCATGCACGTATGAATTCCTAGAATCTGCCAGCACAATTTATCCTTGCAGGTCAATAGCTCATATTGTCTGCACTGCCAAATTGTTCAAACATATACAATGCTCTCAAAACATTGCTTAATTAGATTCTAGAGAACATTGACACACAAACAAAAGATATTAATATCAAGGATTTCAGCATCAAATGTAGTTTACACAGATCAAAGAACATTTTTGGTGCAAAGAGGTTATGAATGTGACAGGTTGTTACTCCACAAGTGCAGAATATGACAAGAGGGGGAAGCAGTGATCAGAGAGCAGAGCACAAAGAGGAACGAGCATGGACTCATGAGGGACACGGGCAAGAAAAAGCTACAAAAACAGAGGAAAAAGGAATATTACTGAAGGGGCAGTGCAAACATCTTACAGGAAACAATACACCCTAAAATGGACGTGGAGCTTTCGGAGGCTGTAGGGCTGTGAATTGCTGGGGTAGAATGAGATTTGTCCCCTTCCATAAGGATGACATCTTAGGAGCAAGATCCAAAACTTGAAAATGTTTGTAGGCAAAATCTTCCTCGAAATTAATGGCTAATTAAGACTTGGTCCTTGGCTGGGAGCCTTTTGTGGCTTAGTAGTTTGATCTTAAAACTGGGATGAGGCAGTGAAAGGGTGAAGGAAGAGGGTGTGAAGATGAAGAAGGGACAGGTCAGAGTCAGAGGTGGGCTGTCAAATGTGCAGTCCTAGCCAGGCCTTGGACCTTGGGGGCAATGAGATGGGAAAGGGGACAAATATAATTAACAATTTTCTGTCCTGAGTTTCACAAATGCTGCTGAAAACAAGTGACATTTCTACATATGCCCAGTGTGGAAGAGACTGATGGTTTCCTTGGGATGTGGATGTCTTGATTCCATCCCTTTGGAACAGCTGCAGGGTCTGAGAGCATCTTGTTGGAGCCTCAGTGATTCTGGGATAAACAGGACTGGCCCAAATCTGCAGCCTGAGCTGGGCAAATATTCAGTCTGGTCAACAGGTCTGAATTTAGCTTATCCACAGCGCCTGGAACAGAAAATTACTCCTTGGTGGATACCTGGAACAGAAGCAAGGAGCTGGAAAGAAAATATTGGAAATGGATGTAAGAGTAGGCACAAAGTAGCAGGCCAGGAAAACCAGCAAACAGCTAAAAGAGCAAGCCAAGGGGAAGTCAATAAAATTGACTTAAAGTACATATGAATGAAAAAAATTAATAAGCCAAAGCTGTATTTAATGTCAATATTGTTGTAGTAGTCTGAGAAATCATGAATAAATAAAAGCAGATGGTGGATTGATCATCCAACACCAAGAAAGGCACTTGTGAAGAATATTTTCTTCTCAAGGCAGACAGACTCATATGTGTGTGTCTCATTTGCTTTAATGGGAGTCATGTTTGCAAACTCCTGTGAATTAGGAAACAGGTAAACCTCAGTGGTTAAGGCTTGTTTTGACACAATTATTTCCTTTTTCTCCTGGAAAGTATTAACTTCTGCTTTGAAAGTGTTCCACATGCATATTACACTGTATATCACAGCAACCTGCCAAATCCACTGTAAATTATTCAAAAATAGGCTGACAAATCAAGGACTAGCATTTTAAAGTGAGGCTAATTTGCAGCATTATTGAAGAGCTCCCTCTCCCTTCAACTTTTCCCAATGAGCACTAAAAGCACACTGTCCCTGCTAGTTCTGACAAGGGAAGGATTGCCCTGATTTCAAATTCTGGCTGAAAGGCTGGGACCTGCACCTCATTCCTCAGAGATGCTGGGGGCTCTCAGAGCCAATCACACTCAAAAAGCTCAGCTCCTTGCCCAGCTTTTCATCTATTGATTTTTTCCTCGTGGATAGTGCATTGCAATATCCTATTCAAAAAATTGGGAAGAGGGGAAACTGCATCATGCTGAGCTCCTGGCACAGAAGACTTGCTATTAGGCCCAACAGCAGAAGATTGTTTAAGCATGCACTTTCTGAAAATCTTGTTTTTATTAGGCTCTTTCATTAGAAATGTCCTTAGTTACACTGCAGATGCAGAGACCAAGGAATTTGTCTGTCTCTCTATCACTAGTCCTCAATGCCATGGCATGCTGCCCTCAGAGGCTGAAATAACATCCTTAATGTCTCTTTGAAAATGCATTATTTGTCTTAAAAATGTAACTCCTACGTGAGAGTAAGAAAAGAAGTGGCCAGGCACAAAATAGTCAGCATGCTCAATGATGCAGATTTTTATCCCAGCTTTATTTCTACTCATCTACAGGGAACACAACAACCTTTTAGTTTTTCTCAGAGATCTGAACTTATGGCTGTGCCCAAGCGCGGTGTGGATGGCTCATCCCACCATTGCTTTGGAGGGGAGATGGACATAAAGGCAGAGACATGAAGAGAGCAGAGAGTGTCCCTGTTTCCTGGAGGCTCAGTTCATGGTCACCTTGGGCCACTGAGCAGGAGTGGTGTGAGCTGGAGGGCCACTGCACAGCTCAGGATCAGGGCAGCTCCAAGCACAGCCCTGCTGTGTGTTTGTACCA
Organism: Thryothorus ludovicianus; assembly: GCA_013397245.1. Lineage (NCBI taxonomy): Eukaryota > Metazoa > Chordata > Aves > Passeriformes > Certhiidae > Thryothorus > Thryothorus ludovicianus. The sequence continues at coordinate 369,320 of VZTB01005860.1, read as the reverse complement.
TGTTCTGTCCATGTTTCTCTCTGCCTTAAGCAAGCCATGTTTGGAAAACCTCTGCTGTAGCTTTTGAGATGGGTTGTTTTGCATTTTGATCCCTTTCTGAAGCCATGGAACTGCCAGGAAAATTTTGTTTATTTAAATTGAATTGCTGTGGAGCCTCTGTGGATGGGATGGCCATTACATACCTCAGGAGATGCTCAGCTGCCTGCTGAATATGGTCAGATCCTGTCATGTCCCCAAGATGGTGCAGAGGAGGCCCAAAGGCTCTTTATTTATCTCTGGCACAATTTATGTCTTGTTTCAAACCTGATTTTGTAGCCTGGGTGTTCTTGTTTGCACTGTGCCCATTACTGTGAGATGAAATTTATGGCTTGTGCTCTTCAAGTGTTTGACAGTTCTGGTTTATCTGTCCCAGGAGTTTTGTCTTTCCCCTGGAAATGATTGGGTGTTTGTGAATTGACTTGAGAAGCTATCAGGAGGAACAGGCAAGAGAAAGAGTAGCAGCCTGTAGGAAACTCAGGAGACCTGTATCAACAGGTATTTCAGAAAGGCATAGGGGAAACAACTTGCAGAGCTGTGAACTTGATGGCCACCAGACTAACCCAGCTGATAAAGTCAGGAATGACCCATGGCCTGCTCAGCCTGTGCAAACCTCAGCTGCAAGGTCCTGGGTGTGCAGGATTTTAGGATCAGGGTGGAGGCTGTCTCTGCCTGCAGCCATGAAACCAAAAATCCCAAAAGCAGCAGTCAGGACTGACTGTGTAACACTGAATTGGGGCAGAGTGGCTGGAAAGCTGCCCAGTGAAAAGGACCTGGGGATGGGGATGAGCACTAGCTGAACCTGAGCTGTGCCCAGGTGGCCAAAAAGGCCAAAGACATCTGGCTTGTATCAGCAACAATGTGGCCAGTAGAACAAGGACAGTGATGATCCCCTGTGCTGGGCACTGGTGAGGCTGCACCTCAAATCCTGTGTTCAATTCAGGGACCCCTAACCCAAGAATGACCTTGAGGGTCTGAATCAAGTCCAGAAAAGGATGGCAGAGATCAGGAAGGGTCTGGAGCACAAATCTGATTAGGGGTGGCTGAGGGAGCTGGAAGGCTCCACCTGGAGGGAAGGAGGCTCAGGGGGAACCTTCTCACTCCCTACAACTCTCTGAGAAGAGGCTGTAGCCAGGAGGGTGTGGGTTCCTTCTCCCAAGTAACAAGCAATGTTGATGAGAGGGAAGGACTACAAGTTGCACCAGGGAAGGTTTAGATTGGATGTTAGGAAAAAAATCATTACCAAAGGAGTTGTCAAGCACTGGAACAAGCTGCCTGGAGCAGTGGTGGAGTCACCATCCGTGAAGGTATTTAAAACCTGTAGAGGTGGTTTAGTGGTGACCTTGGCAGTGCTGAATTAATGGCTGGACTTGGTGATCTTAAAGGTCCTTTCTCACCCAAATTATTCTTTGGTTCTATGAATGAAAATGCTTCCAAGTATTGGCTGCTCATGGATGTGAGCACCCAGAGCACCAGCAGCATAGGGACAGGAGACTCTTGTGTTGAATTCACAGGTAAGGAGATCTGGTTCTGGAGTGGAAAAGATGGCTCAGGCCCTTGTGACAAGATGCAAATACACAAGGCGAGTAAGGGATGGTGCTGACTGCCAGGCAGAGGTGGAAAAGACTGAAGGGAGATTTGGCTTAGATTTAGAAAATCCTGAAGGCAGTAGATAATCTGGACACAGAACGGTCATTCACCAAATCCTGTAAATACAAGAACAAGAGGCACTCAACTGAAAACAGTGAGATTAGGTTTGAGATAGATAAAGGAGCTCTTCTGGACACGGCAGGTAGTGAACTTTGGGATCTTAATGACACAGGAGGAAAAGGAGATTAGACAAACTCATGGAAACAGCTTTATAAGTAGCAGCTAAAATCCCTGGCCAGGGATGCACCCTCCAGCATCTCTGCCAAGGCAGCTCAGGGAGCACGAGGGAAGTGGAAAGCAGCACGTAGCACACTTTCCTGAAACACCACCTCCCGCTGTGCCCATCAGAGACAGTGTGCCAGGCTGGACATCCCTCTGGCTGGAGCCAGCCAGGGCATCCCATTCACCCAGCTCTCTGGCACCAGCATTTCTGCTGCGGTGCGAGCGGGGCTGGCACGCTCCCCGTGGCAGGCGTGCAAAGGCCATCACCCCGCAGCTTCTCCTGCACCAAGGGGGGACTGGCACAGCTGCTGGGGTGGTGCTTGCCCCCCACGCTCGGGGCAGGGGCTCTGCTGCTTCCCTGCTTCCCATCCTTGCCGTGCTGTTCTGAGCCCCAGCCGTGGCAGCTGCCCAGAGAGTACCTCGCCGCCACGGCAGAAGACACATGGATCAATTAACTCACTTGCTGGGTTTCGCTTTTGAATCAATTAACTGGAACTGAAATTAACTAAAAATATCCTTTGCTTATTAACAGACTGAACTAATTGCAATAAAAGGTGGAGGGGAAAAAAAAAGGAGGAAACACAGAGATGTTATTCGTCACAGTGAATCTCAGCCCTCATCTTGATTGCAAATATTCCTCATTTACTGCGTGGACTAATGATTCCACAACGTCCAAATTGGTTGTGTCATCCCACGATGAGCAGCTGTGTTTCCCACCATCTCCAGCACATCCCAGCTCTTCAGGGCTGGGATGGGGCCTGTCCAAGACCCACTCTTGTATCCACCAAATCTCCTGCCCCAGCTGCTCCACGGGGCCTGGCAGCATGCAGCCCTCTTTGTCTCGACTTCCTTCCCTTTGTTTCTGCCTTCAGTTCTTTGTTTGTCTGATTTTTCCCTTTTTTTGTTGTTTCCACCCATCATTTCTCTGTTGGCCTCTCAATTCTCTTTTCCTTCTTCCTGCATGCCTCCAGGAATTTCCATCCATTCCCCCCAGCCCTTCCTTCCTCCCCATTTCCACCATCCTCTTCCCCTTTCCTCTGCCCACAGCGCTATCCCTGTGTCTTCCCCGCTGCAATTAGAGCTAATCAGATACCTGAGCAGCTCTGCAAAGCTATTAGTGGCTCCTCTCTCATCCCAGGGGGAGGTGAGCAGAGCTGGACAATTAGGCTTCTCCATGCAGCCCCCCAGTCTGATAAACACAATAACCAACGTGGGGCTATGGGTACACCTCTACCACTGGCCCAGCGAACATCCCTGGCCACTCTGGGACACCCAGGGTGGGATGCAGCATGGAGGGTGCCCCTGAGCAGCACAGCCGGCCATCCTCCCCCTTCCCCTCTGCATGGCCTCTGTCTGGATCACCACTTTGGAGGAGCCTGGGGGGTGCTTTTGGTGGGGGCAAAGCCTCTGTGGCAGGGCCGACGTGCAGGGTTTGTTGCAGAGAATTTCCCCGCTCGCTCCGCAGCCCAGCGCACCCCTCCTGCTGCTGGATCTATGAGCTGTGTGTGTGTTTTGTAATTAAGCAGTTAATTGCACTGGAGTTCTTGATTAGCTTTGGGGGATGGTAATGTTCTAGCAGGATGAGATGTTGTGTACAGTTCAGAATCATTTACAGAAATTGGAGCTAATTTTGCTGTCTGTGCTTATTACTGCATTAATTTAATTTGGGTTGCTTTTAGCTCATTAACACATCTAATTAATTCGTTGACATCACTATTAAGATGTCTCTTTGAAATTGGCGTCTCCAGATAATCAGGATGGAAGAGGCTGACAGATCAGGCGCGAAGCTGACTGGGAAAATGGGGAAGAAAAAAAAAAAAGGACGACTAATGAATTTTCCATCAGAATCACACGGTTTGTCAGAGTTGGTATCAGAGAGACAGAGACAGAGACAGAACTGGTGAGACAGAGAAAGGGCGTGAGAGAGACAGCAGTGGTAAAGAAAGACTTTCAAAAATATTGTATTTGTTGGGAGAGCAAGCAAGATGTGTGAGGACAATAAATATTCTTTAGTGAATTGACATCAAGGCTGCATATTTTTTAGTTAATTTTCCTCTCTCCCTGGTTTTCCATTGCGGCCTTTTGGCTGTTTTCATTTTTCTTCCACACCACAAATGATTTTGTTCTCCCAGTGCTGGGGGCTTTGATGGCCCGATTGGGCTGAGGACTGTCTGCTGTCCCTTCTGCCACCACAGGTCCTGCTCTGCCAAGGCTGCGGGGATGGGAGATCCTCTGTGCCCTGAGCTGCAGAGAGTGCAGGGTTCAGGGGATGGATGGACAATTGCAAGCAATTAAATTACAGTGGCTTAATGAGTTTGCACATATCAGCAAAGCCTCACTGTTTGGTGCTATGCTGGCCTGGCTGCTTTTGTGAAATAAACCAGCTTAGTTTAAGCCTACCCTCACAGTAGTTGTAGCAGAAGAGAAATGTCCTGAAATGTCAGGTTTGGAAGGGTGGTTGTGGCTTGCTGGATTGGGAGGAAAGTCACACTAAGACTTTCCCAGGAGCTGCTGGTCCTGTGTGTGGGCTGGAGCCCCAGAGCAGAGGTGGCGGGGCAGGGGCCAGGACAGCCCACCTGCCACCCTGGCTCTGAGAGAAGGTAAAAACACCCTTTGTGACATTTGCAGGTGACATTGAACTGGGAGCCTGGGACACCACTGGAGCCTGGGAAGTCAGCTGCACATGGGCAAATGTGAATAAATCCAGCCAGAGGAAACTGGTAGCAAGGAGGCAAATAACACCTTCACCAGGCAAGAGCTAGTGCCCTTGTCCAGGGCAAAAACTCATGGCCCCTTCTTGGGTGCAGCTGTGGAGATGGTGAAGGTGCCCTGAGGCTGGATGGTGGCAGAGCTCAGGGAATGTCACTGGCAGGGTTGGAGTTAGGTGGGCTGCAAAAGAGCAGGGAGAGAAGAGCTGACACTGATCTCGCTCCCTGACACAGGTTGATAAAGATGTGCTTAAAATGACTCAGAAGAGCTGCTTTTCTAGCTCCAGGACACTAATTTGGAGGGTTGATGTGTGAGGGATGCATTTGTGGGGCACAGCTGGCTAAAGGCACAGAAGGAGGAGAGTGGGTGGAAGATTTGTAGAGGGCAGAAATATGACAGGAGAATAAAACCAGAAAGGAACAAGGAGGCTTTGGGGTGAGAATTGGGAAGTCCTGATATTAGAAATATTTATTCAGAGGTGAAGGAACACTTGAGGAGCAGATGGGGAAACACCAGACAGGAACCTTTTCCTTTCTCCTTAACCCCCCTGATGTCCAACTCTGCAGGGCACTGAGCCAACAAGCACATCCCTCAGCACACAGCCAAGCTCTCCAGCCTATTGGGTTTCCACTGTTCTCATTCCCATTTCCCCCAGATTTGAAGAGCCTGGTCAACCTGGTGGAGAGCTGGAAGCCTGAGTGTGGCCACGCTGCCTTAGCACGAAACTCTCCCCTTCTCCTGTTCCAGACACATTGCCCCAAAACCACGAGGTCCTGGACACAAGGGGAGGAGGAAGCAGACTCAAATTTGTTCTGAGGTGGATTATGGTTTCTCCTGCAGATTACCCCCATCCAACTCAGAACTGACAGCCTCTTTCTGTTCCACATTTCTTCTGACACACCCTATAGAAACAGTAGAAACTGTTTCTAGCACCAAACCCCCTCCACCTATGATTTCAGCCTTTTTGGATTTACAGAAGCCCCAGGTTTTCACAAGGCGTGTGCAGACCTCTCCATACCCTTACAATTTGTGCTGACTGACAGCAAACCAGCTTTCCTTGGTTACCTTGCACCACTCCTGATGGCTCCCTCTGGAATCTGTGGGCAAACACGTTGGAAACACCAACCCAGTTAACCCACCACACTTCCAACCACATTCTGCACACACCAGTCAGCATGCTTGTTCCTGGAAGCATTTTCAGTGGAGCTGCTAACATTATCTGGGCTACAAACGTAATGTATCCTTCTCAGCATCTCTGTGGCCCTCCCAAGGGAGGTGCAATGTGGATGGAGGCAATAGAAGGAACATTTTCACTGGGAATAGCTATGCTGCAGAAAGGCTTTTGTAAAATGGCTTCAAACTAATTGATTTTAAAAGAGAAGAAAATCTCAAGTTGCAATAGAAAGGCTGCTGTGGAGGGAGAGGATGATTTTAAAGGGTCTGTGCATGTCACCTGATTCCATGGGAGGACCCTGAAGGCTCTGGGCTCACAGTGCTGCCCAGTGTGCTGAACCCAGGCAGAGCAGCCCTGTGCCCCTCACTCCAGGGACAGCTCTGTCCTCATCAGATTCATTGTCTGTGTGCCCTCTTGGGCTGGAAAAGCCAAATGGAGAAAGCAATTTCTGCCTTACAGCAATTTGCTCAGCGAGTGGCTGGGGGATATCCCTGGCAGGATGGATGGGCCCTGGGAGACGAGGCTCCAAGGTCCCTCCAGGCAGGGTCTGGGTGATGGTCAAGGGTTGCAGAGATGAAATCTCCTTCATTACTTGCTTTGCTTTGCCAGACCTCACTCGGGAGAAGCTGGATGGAGGTGAAGAGCCAAGACTTTCCCATTGCAGGGACAAAGGCAGCTGAGCTCTGTGCTGTGCACTGTAGGATGGGTACAGGGAGGCTGTGCCCTTTGACCAGGGATGTCAGCCTAAGAAACACGTGGTTTGCAGGCATCTACCTGGTTTTCAAAGGTACCAAACCAGCCTGGGGCAAGTTATAAATAGAGGAGACTGGTTAAAGAGCCTCTTTTCTGGCAGTCTTCCTTTGCCCTGCTGCTACTGAGCTGGAACAGCTGGGCCACGACATCAAGGGTGCTCTTATCTGTTCTCCTACCCAAAATCGAGATCAAATCCTTTCAGCCCACCCCAAGAGAGAGAAGCCCAGTATCACACTGGAAACCATGGGAGTGGCATTGGCTTCCTCGGATTCCTCGTCCAACAGCAGTGCTAAAATGGAACGTGTCTGTGAGTCTCTTCTACCTGTGACTGAGGAGGGAAAAACCCCACAATTATCCCCACACTGTCAGTCTAAAATTGAACCTGAACAGGCCTGGGCTTTCTCCCCTGCATCACAAAGATCCCTGTGAAGAGCACAGGGTGATTTACTCCAACGCTGAGCTGCAGCTCCCACCTGGGGAGCAGAAGTTTGCTCCAATTCTATTCAATTTCATTCAAGGGAAGAGAATATTAGAAACTCCACTCTTTAGCACTTCATTAAACACTTTAGTTTAATAGCATCCTCCAGGGAATCCCAATCTGGACCACGTGAGCCAGGAGTAAACAGCTGCATCAATTAACCCCATAATCTCAAGGGTGCTATTAGAAGGTGAGATACCCTTAGAAAGTGCATATGCCTGCAATTAGGCTTAAAATACTTAAGTGTCAATAACCTCAGTTATTTGTGCTCTCTGCTATTGATCTTGCTTATGTTTTCCACATTAAACAGTCTTTCTTACTTCATCAATAAATTAAGTGCTGTTTAGATTTATTCACTTTTTCTATTAAATAGTGCAAACTCCTGAGCTGCTGGCTCTGAGATGAGGGTCTCCAGCCCTCTTTGCTGGCAGCTCCATCTTGCCTTTGTTCCAGCAGCTGGGGAAAGCAGCAGTGGGGAAACGAATGCAGGAGCTACTGGCTTGGGTTGACCATTAACAAAGCTCAGGCAGGGAAAAGGAGGCATTTTTGTCTGGGTTTGTTGGATTTGCTATTTAATGTGTTTGTTAGACCAGATTTGGAGGAGACCTTAGAGAAGGCCAGCCTTCCATACCATGAGCATAACAGAAATGTTTGAGTTCCTGCCACATGGGGATTTGAGGAAGGGATAGTTTCTACAAGTCCATGCAGAAGATGCTTTTCCTGCCTTTTTTTCTCAGTAAAAAGCTTTGGGAAGAGCTTTAAGTCATATGAAGTGGCAACCAACAAGGCAGAGAGCCCGTTCTTTTTCCTCCTCATACTTTCCATCAGTTTCATTGCTGATTGCAGTCTCTTCCTTCAGATTATTTGTCCCCAAGATTATTTTACGCCCATTCTAGGCGTGTGCATAGAATGTGACTGTGCTGTGTTGCTGGCTGGAAGCTGGGCCCATCCTGGGAAATTCAAGTGCTCCAGAAAGGTGTGAAACAGTGGAGACACCTTTCCTGCAGAGCAGGTTGAAAAGAGGGCCTGAGGAGGGGGAAAGTTTTATGATTTATGTTTTGCAGCTTGACTTTTAAATCCCAATTCTTACTCATCTGTGTGAACCAAGGCTGTGATCCTGCTGCAGGGTAAGTCTTGTACTGAAGATTGAGCACACTGAATGAAGCAGCATCTTTTGCCAAGGGCTGGTGGCATCATATGCTGAAAATATCTACTTTTGATTCATTCTATATGTTCTTCAATGACTTCTCTTATTTTCAACATATCTCTTAAAGACCTTGTGTCTTTCTGCAAGGAAATTGTGACACTCAGGGTTTTGGTTTAGTCATGGAGTAGGAATTGCTGGGTTAACAGTTGGCCTCTGTGATTTTTTCAAACCTAAATGATTCTATGATTATTTCCATGGTCAAATTTTTCCTTTGGTCATCCTGATTTTTTTTTTGCTTAATGAATGTTGTTTCATGAGGAGCATGCCTGAAAAAAGGGGAAAACTTAGGGCATTTAAAAGAACAGTCATTCAGATAGTTCACATTGTTTAGTTTGCTGTTCCCTGCCCATCTGGTGTGTACCAGTGCATGCAGAATTTTATTTTTACCCAGGCATTCCTGACTGGAGGGAGGCCGGCAGGCCCTTGTTGTTACAATTAAACCGTGTGCTACTTTCCATAACTCATTAGCCCCTTAGTTTCTAGATTAATTCAATGTGCAAATAATGTTACAAATTGAATATTAGTAGACTTCTATTGAGGATTAAGAGGCAGTAAAAGCATATCACTGTGTCTTCACTGTGCTTTGCAGGTCTGTGGTTTGTCCAGTGGTTTGCTCACCCTCTGGCAGCTGACTGCCTCCTCCTTCGTGGTTTGGCAGGCACAGCCCAGGAATTGGATGAGGAAAACAACACGTGAGTGTGGAGGTATGACAAAGGAATCACAGCACAGTGTCCAAACTCTTTTTTCAAAGGAGAGCTTTTCCTGAGGATGGCCCCAGCTCTTCTAGAGATGCTCCCACTCACACCCAGCAGCACTGGGGTGACAGCAGCCCATGGTCAGCTGTGCCTGCTCCGAGTTAGACACATCACCTGTGCCATGGATTTGGCAGTGGATTTATCCCCTCCAATTGTTTTCAGATGCATGGTCAAGGTGGGATCACTGAAACCAGCCTGAGCATCCCCATTATTGCTCAGAGATGGAGCAGAAAAAGCAGGGTTTGGAAGGAGTGCAATGTCCCATCCCAGGCAAAGATCTCTGTGAGGACTCCAGCACAAGGCTCTGGCTGTGGGTTTGGGACTCGTGGTGGGCAGTGCCAGTCCCACACGAGCCCAAAGCTTTTAACCTCAGATGTGTTGATGGTGCCAGGGTGGGCAGGATGGCTCCATGCCATGAAAACTTTCAGGGCATTGAGGAGCAAAATGGGTGCAGCTTTCTTTTAATGCACTGAAGTGGAGGCAAATTTCAATCTAATAATGTAAAGCAGCAATAACCATTATAATTAATTTATATAAAAAACATTATAAAATTACACTTGATGCATTTAAATCCCATCCAGGAGCAGTGCTCGTTTTCCAGTTAAGCTATGGGTTGTGCTAAGGCAGACGGGGAAAGAGGTATTTCAATATGTCTTATAATTTTATATTCTTTCTAATATTCTCTCATGCTAATTTCATTATGCAACACAGTCAGCACAATGATGTAATTATTGAAAAGTAATTTTGCAATAAATGGATTTAAATGTGTTCAAGTCCATTGTAAATTCAATCTCTTGGTAAAGGTGGATTGAACAGGCAGGAAAAAGGGAGCAGGGACGTTGCTGGGTGAAAACTGAGAAGTCCTGAGCATCCCCTGTCGAGCATCTGCTTACACCAACTAATAACATCCACTTCAGATGGAGACCACTCCAGCCTCCCTCCCTCTGAGCCCCCAAAGCTGCTCCCTGCAAAGGGCACTGCCAGCCTTCATGGTGGGGGAAATTTTGGATCAGTCATGTCTCCTCCCAGAGCAAGGCACTTCCATTCCTGGGTGTCTGTGCTGCTCTCAGCAAAGTGGGTCCTGTGTGGGTGTCTTAGTCTGGATTAAGGGCTCAGTTACTGGGCAGGGACATAAAGATATTCTTCTGCATAAGACATGGGAGATGTGATTTCTATTCCTGGCTCTGTCAGAAACTTCCTGTGTGATACTGGGCAAGCAGTATATCATCTCTGTGCTTCCATTTCCTCATGTGCACAATAGGGATAAGGAGTGCTTCCCCAGCTCATCGGTGAAATTAATGTAACATATGTAAAGTGCATGTATATCCCCAGATGAAAGGTGCCATTGTAATAATATTCAAATTATTATGGAAAATAGATAAAGCGACCAACCCCTGCTAAATGATCGTCTAGCTTTTCACCAGATTCATGAGATCCATGCTAAATGTGATAAGAAAACTTCAGATGTCAAGTGGTTTAGAGTCAGGCTGTGCTCGTGAAATGGAGCTGGCTGTGCCTTTTAAGTGGAGGATGAGATAGCAAAGAATTTGGGGCTGGGAAAGTTGTTGCTCGGGTTAAGCTGCCCTGGTTTATTGGATACCAACATTCACCTCCAGGGGAAGGCTGGGGGATGCATCACCTAATGGTCAAACCAGGACCAGGAACCCTTCTGTGACACCGAAATTAAAGGGTTAAAGCAGGGGCTGTTTGGTCTCTCTGCCCTCAGTGGCTGCATACAAACCTGGGATGTCCCAGAAAGGCCACGTGTGGGTGGCAGTGGCAGAGGGGAGACTGGATGGAATTGGCTTTGTAGGAATCCTTCAGCCACAAGGATTATGTTAGGCCTTCACCTGGAGGCAAAGGAAAGAGTCCTGCTGTCACTTGTGGAGCAGCAGCAGATCCTACAGTGGGAGGATGATCAGGTCTGTGTACAGAGGTGATGATACCTCTCAGATATCCTTTGTGCATCTCCCCTTTCCCTCAGCACCCCTGCAGGGTTTGTTTGGGCAGGACCAAGGCTTCCATACAAGCAGTATCCATGTTCTTGGCACTAGGGGTGTTTCTGAGCAGGACTGGTAGCATGCAGATATTTGTGTGTTTCCTCTGAACAAATCTACCTCCTGGAGTTCCCTTCCACTGGGAAGGGGGTGCTGGCTTGGTCTCTGAAAGAGCCATGCTGGGGATCGCTGAAAACCTGAGCATGGGAGATTTGACTCTAAAAGTGCTGTGCTGGTCTCTCCTGGCACCATTGTACAGTTGCCCAGCACCAAATGCTCAGTTATAGACAAAATTGAATTTACAATTTGCTTTTGGGCAATGTGTAAATTGGCCCTTCATTGATTATTAATGAAGTGCTAATTGCTCTTTGCAACCAATTTTTATGCAAATGCTATTAGTCCTATTTGCACAGTCCTGCAATTTACAGTTTTACATTTGCAATGGCCTGGTGAAAAGATGTGAAAAGATGACAGCTTGTCCTAAAAGAAAACAAGAAGGGGAGGAGGGAGGCAATTGCAAAACTTGCAAAACTTGGAGTAGCAAAATAACACAATTAGGAATGAGAAAACATAAAAAAACCCAAACCAACAAAACACAAACAAACAAACTCTCTTTATTGATTGTTACAGATTCAGCGTTGACAGGGGTTGTTCTGAATGTAACAGGATCCCACGGCAGATGTAAACCAGACTCCAGGCATTTGCTGCGTGTTTCACCGAGGAGGTCAGTGCATGAATTTGCCTGTGAAAACATTGATGCGAGGCTGCCAGCATCAGCCATTCAAGAGCCGGGTGCTTTTCTCGGTGACAAATGACGTGGTGTTAGTTTGTGAATCGACTGTGGGCAGCTGCTGAGCTGTTTTGCCACGGAGCCCTTCCCCGAGGTAACACCTCTCCCCGCCTGGGGCCGGGAGCTGAGCACTCCCCATCACCTGCCCAGAGACCTCCTGCCCTTCTCTGCCACCACACCGGGTGTCTTCAGACCTTCCTTTGCTTCTGCATCCGAGCAACACCTTGTAGACTCTGCAAGGAGTTTTGTTTTGGCTGGCTCCTGCAGAATTGGGAGTGTTGGAGGTCTCATTTTTCTTGTGGGGAGTGAGGGCTTCCAGAAAGGACTTGTTTGAAGCTACGATTTTCTTAGAGGCTCTGGGTGTTCCTATCTGCTCTGAGGCTTCCCAGGAAGCCTTTGGTGGAGTATAAAATCAGATTCAGCTCCAAGCTGCTCCCTGATTGCTTCACCTCTATCAGACAAACTTCTCAGTGAATTTCACTGCCAGTGTTTGGGGCAGCAGAGTGGCCTCAATGTCCTGCTGAGGGACAGACATTGCTGGAGGCACAGGGTTTGCTAAGTCCCTAACAGACGTGGTTTTTAATTTGGGTAGGGGCAGGCAGTCATCATTAGGGCCCAAAGGAGGAGAAAGCAAGTGAACAACTGCCCAAGTGTGTCACCCTCATTCAGATGTCATTCAGGGCATAGAATCATAGGATGGTTTGAGTTGGAATGGACGTTAAACATCATCTTGTTTCAACCCCTCTGCCGTGGGCAGGGATGCCTTCCACTATCCCAGGTCGCTCCAAGCTCCATCCAACTTCACCTTGGACACTTCCAGGGATGGGGCAGCCACAAGTGCTCTGGGCACCCTGTGCCAGGGCCTCAGCACCCTCACAGGGAAGAATTTATTCCCCATGTGTGATCTAAACCTGCCTTGTCAGTTTGAATTCCCCCTTGCCTTGTCACTCCCTCCCCTTGTCTGAATTCCCTCTGTGGCTCCCATGCAGACCCCCCTGGGTACTGGGGGCAGGAGCAGCGGGTCCATACCCGGGTTCATGGCACAGCATTTGATGCAAGCCCAGGGGTCTCTGCTGCCCCATTGCCATGAGCTTCCCCTTGCAGGGCTTTCCCATGGTGCCTCTCCCTGCTCTCCTCAGCAGCAGCACAGGAATTCTGCCACAGCCTCCGGGACCGCTGCCTCGCTCTTGTGGGCAGCACAGGAGATTTCCTCTGGCCTTGATTCCAGCACGGATTTTTCCCTGGTGACATGCTTTCATTGTCAGCGTTTTCTTCTGTTTTCTTTCCAACACCTGGTTTGGAAGACCGTTCTACCAAGGAAATAGGAACAAAGTTGTGTTTTCCCCCAGTCCTTGGCAGTGACTGCCTGCCATCAGCAGTGGCAGTCTGGGCTGAGCTCGTTCAGTTCATCTTCAGCCTCCAGGCAGCACAGGGAGATTCAGAAGATGAAGGAGGAAACCTCTGCTCCCACATAAGAACACTTCTCTGCAAGTGCTGCTGGATTTTCTTGCCCATAAAAATGTCCTTCCTCCACATGGCAAACAAAACCCAAGAAGAAATCATGGACCTTATTTTCTGGGACCGGTGTCCTAGCAGGACCTCATTTCAAATCCCCCAAATTTGAAGAATATGTATTTTAAATATAATGTTATTTTAAAAAAAAGTACAAAATATTTAACTTTATTTTTATTAAATACTAAATTGATGATGGCTGACACTTTAATAAAGTGTCAAAGTGAGTGTTCCTACATTCTAATTACTTATTCTAACAAGGAGGCAGCCTCGTCAGGAGCTGTGCGTGCTGGCGTGTGCAGGCGAGGGGCGCTCCTGGTAACTAACACCTATTAAACTATCATTTGCACCTAGAGGCATCTCATTAATATCTCAACTGGTGAGACTGCACTGCCAGTGCCTACCTGACCCAGGGTGTTGACAGGAGAAATGGCTCCGGCAGGCCTTTCCTCGCTCCAGGCTTTCCTGTACAAATAATTCCTATAAAATTAATAATGACTATTCCACTTAATTGAATTCCTGATAAATGAAGATTCTTCCAGGTGCCTGTTAAAAGCATCCAAGAGATGCAGGAGGGGTGCTGCACCTCATTTTGGGGGCAATTTTGTTCCTCCCCTCTTTCCTATGCTTGCTTCCTTTGTCTCTCCAAGTCTCTTCCACTCTGTTCATCCCTCCTGCTGTTCCCTCCTTGTCATTCTACTCCTTCCTTTCCGGGCCATGTCTTCTCTTTTCTGCAGCAGTTTCCTTTCTGATCTCCCATTTGACCCCCTTCCACTTCCCTGGCTCTGCTTGGATCCACCTTTATAGGCACCCATCTCAGTGACTGATTTTCCTTCTGGAGTATTTGCCTTATTTCCTCTCTTTTCCTTCCATCTTTATTTCCCTTTCATCCATCTTTCATTTGGCTCTTCTTCTCACCAATAACACCCATTTCTCTCGGGTTTCCTTCCAGGCCTTGAAAAGATTTTTTTAGAGGAATCTCCTCACTGTTGTGAACTCTCTGTCTGATGAGGTCGTGACATTTCACCTTCGGAGCCATCCAGTCATCAGAAAGATACATCCTGTCCCAAAGTGGAATCGATCATCCTCAAAAACTGATGGAACATGCATTCATCCCACCTTCTCCACAGATGGAGAGATACCTGTGTGTGGAGAGGAGATTGTCCTCAGCAGTTTATATGACCACCACTCGGATGCCAAATCATTAAGAGAGAGGTAATGGGCCTCTAAGAAGGACACATTGGAATTTTAGGGCTTTTTATTGCCTTGTTGCTCTTATCTTGTGCAGCTGCATTGCTGCCATTTGGGTTTGGTCATCTGTTGTTGAGGTTTGCTTTTGTTATTCCTTTAATAAATATAAAAATAACCACTAGAAAATTCTATTCCATGTTTATTTTATTCCAATTAGAAAAACAAACTAGAAAGTAGACTTAATATTAAAAACACCAACTCGAGATTCAAAGCAAGTAACTTCAAAATAAATAAATACATAATGGAAAAAATATCATTAAATAACACATGAATAACAAGCAATAGGATTTTAATCTTCTTGCTAGGAGAGGCTACTTCTTCTACTAAAGGTGACTCACAAGCAGCATCATTCTGGGAAAGTTAAAAGTGGCAATTCAACAAGACTCAAGGATTGTGTGGGATTCAAAGGGATAAAACAGCCTTGCAGGGGGCTCTCCTTCCTCCCTCTCCTCGTGATGAGTGAAATTGGAAAGCCAGATCAGGTCAGAGCTGCTGAAAAATTAAAGATGATCACATCTTCTTGAACACCCAGGTAGGCTGAAAATCACTGCCCCACATGGGTGGTGCTGAAAGCTGAACAGAGTCCAAAAGGAGGTTCAGCATTTTTATGGATAACTACACCCCGAGTTGTATGAATTATTATTATTATTAGTAGTAGTAGTAGTAGTAGTAGTAGTAGTAGTAGCAGTAGTAGTAGTAGTAGTATTTGTGGTCGTCTGGAGAGCATCTCCATGTACCTGCCCCAGGACTCCACGAACCAGTGAAGTTCATTACTCCCAAAACAGGGTTTCTTCCACCAATTTCTGCTGCCTCCAGTGGTGGAACTGAGACAGAGCCTGAGAGCTCTGGGGCACCTGGAAACGGGACTGTTGTGCTCAGAGTTTACACTCAGTTTGTGCATTTCTGTTCACATCTTCTGTGGGGACATCCCAAACACAAATGACGATGAGAAAGGAAGAGAATAAGTCAGGGAAGGAAAAGATTGGGTTTATGGTGGTGGTGGAAAAGCCAGAAGGGAGGAAGGAGAATATGTGAAAGAAAGGAGGAACAGGTGGAGAAGGAAAAAGATTTATTTTGACAGACAGTAGAAGGATGGCAGGGGCCAGCTCTAGCAGATGAGGCCCCCCCACTGAAATCCAAAGGCAGTAACTTGAGGCAGATCTTTTGCAATGTAACAAAGCAAAACAAAATAGATAAGTTGGTTCTTTTGATGTTTGGTATTAGGCTTGTGAGTGAGCTAGGAAAGCAGAAACAGGCAAAGAGGAGCTGGGAAGAAGAATGCAGGGAATAAGAAAAATTTTATGTAAGTAAAGAGTGCAGAGAGAACTTAGGGGGACTGATCAAACTACATGTGTAGAATGGCTTAATGCTTTAATTCAAAAGAGATAACAGCCAAAAGTTGTGAAGATTTGAGGAGGAGGTACCTAATGCTGTTTGCTGTATGGAGAGGACGGGCAGGCATGGCAGGAGCAGGGGCCGTGCTGCCTTCCCTGTCTCACAGCTCTGGGTGGAATTTAAGGCAGAACTTGGCCTTCCTTACATATTTCACTTACTCCCTTGATTTTAATTGACCCTGTTATGGGCATTTCAAGCATTTCATGAGCCTGTGGTGCCTTCTTTCCCAGGTCAGAGGGAGGTGAGTGCTGCTCCTCTGCCAGAGGGGAAGGCAGTGCTGTGCCGAAGCTTTGGGATGGAGAGAGGGTGAACATGGCTGCACCTTGTAATATTTCTGTAGTGCCTTTGCCTGCCTTCATTCACCCTGCTTTTCCTCCCACCACCCCTCTTTCTTTTCTCTGCTTAGGAGTATATTTGTTTATACTCATGGCTTTTGCAGGAGCACATTTATTTCTGACACCATCACAGCCAGGAGGCCGCTGGGAGCTTCCACGCATCCCTTGGGCAGAGGGTTGGGTTTGGGGTGGCTCATGGAGCTGGGTCTCCCTGTCCCCATCGTGCAGGCAGGGTCCCCAGGGCTGGCACACATGCTTTGGGCAGCAGCAGGGTAGGACAGGGTGCAGGACAGGGGCGCCATGCCCCGGGGTGGGCAGCCAGGTGTGTGCCCCACTCCTTCCATGGCAGTGGATGGGGCAGGCTGCTCGGAGGTACAGCTGCCTGGCCTCACATCAGTGTTTATTTTCCAGGCTGAAAGGAAGCTTGTGATCCCAAAGCCCTCTGTGTTTAGCCAGACCTCTCATTCACTTGCAGAGGAAACCCATGTCAGCCGCTCCCCTTTGTCTCCCCTGAGCTATTGCTTTGAATCTGAAAGGATTGGGTGCAGATTTCAAGGGATGTTCAGACAAAGGCTGTTTGAACAGCACTTGTGTAAATAATCCATGAAAAACTCTCTGAATAACGTCAATGAAATTTTCTCCGAATTTGCGATTCTTTTTTCTCCAGCGGCAGAAAGAAGTGGAAGTCAGAAAAGGGAGGAGAGTCAGAGGAAGGGAGGGAGAGAGGGAGGAAAAGGGTGGGAGAAGCACTGACACTTTTTTCTCTCTGCCAACTTCTCTCAATGCCAAGAAGTAGCTTAACTTAGGGAAAAAAAAAATCTCTTTATTATTTTCACAGCTTTAGGAATAATCTCATACGGGACCTCCGTGTCCTCAAAGTTCTCCATATATTAAATGTAAGGGGACACCCTTGCATCTCGCACGGCAAGGGTAATGCCAAGCCAGTTAATTATTAGCCGTGTGGTTTAATGTTCACTTGCTGTACATATGTACGAAACAATTCCCCTTTAGCACGTCGTTTAGTTTGCATTAAAATGGAGATAATTGTTTTGATGCCAAATGTTCCCGTCCCGCCTCCCCCATCCCTCTTCATACATTTTATACAAATTACAGCCTCAAACAAGACGGACAAAAAGTCTTTGCTTAGGTTCCTTTTGAAGACACCCAAATTGAATCCCGTGCTGTGTTTGGGGACACCTCGGGCCGGGCTGGCCAGGAGGGGGACAGGGGGGATCTCCGGTGTGTCCCCTCTCATCCCATGACGCGGGATGGGAGCGGGAGGCTGCGGCAGCAGCGGGAAGGAGCTGCGGGGCTCTCGGCTTCTTCAGGAGCCGGTTCAGTGGATGTCCAGGAGATGGAGCAGTGTTTCTGTGGCCTCTGCCGCCGGTGCCCCTAACGAGCCAGTCTGTCTGAACTCGGAATGAATTTTGTTCCCTTTTCATCACTCCCTGATGTCCAGCTGCTCCTGTCAACACCTTCTTATAGCATGTAATTCATCGCTCAGAGTGACAGCTGGGGCCGTGGGGCTGGGACCAGCTCCTCCTGCCATCGGCTGCACCCAGAGAGAGTCCCCGGCCGGAGCAGGGGCTTCCCTCGCCCCCTCCCCGCACCTGGGGCTCACAACTCTCCAAAGGATTCCCCAGACAAACCCAGGAGCAGCCCGGCTCGCCTTGTGCCCCTCCTGCTCTCACCGGGGAGCCTCTGCCGGGGGTTTTGTGCCGAGCATCTCCTGGCGGGGCCGGTCCCGGCAGCGCTGCGGGGCTGGGGGCGGCTGCCGAGAGGGGAACCAGGCTCTGCTGCCAGCAGGGAGGATGGCAGCGCCTGCAGGACACACCGCCACCTGAGCACCCACCATCCAGGCCTTTTATTCCCGAGGTTTGGCTCATTTTGACTCTAGGTCAAAGCAGGAGCTACCTTGTCTCTGGATTTATGGGTTTGCACCCAAATAATGAATAGTGGCTGTCACCCCACGGCACAGCCAACAGGGAGATGCTTTGGTAATGCTGCTGTGCACAAAAATGTGCAGCTTCCTTTCGAACCAATCCCCAACTCAAATGCCCTCTTCCCTTCAGTCTATCCATCAGTTTCTAAAAATGATTCTTTAACTCAGCACTTCTGCCTTCAATTCTTCTCCCATACCTTCCTGCTTTCCCATAATTTATTCTATATTTCACCCATTTCTTGTCCTCATTTATAATTCTTCTTTATTTTATTACTTTGCATAATTTCCATTTAGGATTTGTCATAAAATAAATTCTGCCACCTCTGTCTTCTCATTTCTGCTCTCAAGTGTCAGCGAGTGCTCTTCTGGAGCATTTCCCAATGACTCCAAACCTCTGTGCTGGAGTTACCCAAATCTTGGAGGATCTGGGGAGCCTTTCCAAATGAATCAGAGCCCTGTGTGACATCTGGAAAAAAGACCCTGAATGTAAATCCAGGGAGAACCTCTAGTCAAGGTCTTTTGCTGTGGTGAAATCCTGACATGGGCAGAATCATCATCTCATGATTGACCAAATCTGAATTAAAAATATTAATGACTGAGTGAATGAGGAAGTTGAGAAGAATATTCATATCCAATCTGTCCTGGAAGGCAGGAAAGAACACAGGGAAACTGAGGCACAGACCTCTAATCCACATCCTTCAAGGTGTGAGATGCCTGGCTCCCTTTGAATCCCAAAGGCAGAGACATCTGACATTTCTGACACTTTGTGTCTGACTCACCTGTTCAGGGTCACACAGGACACTTGAAGGATAGTGATGAAGAAAACAGAATGCAAATTTTCTGTGGTTCATTCCAGAATCTGAATCTTTTAGCTGAAGCATGGCACAGCATTGGGACTTGGATGAGCTTCTCTGTGTTTCAGTGCACTCCACCTCCACAGAAAATAGAAACTATTTTTGTGGAATGAAAGAGAAAATGCTGTTGTTTTCTGGAGAAGAAGGTGGATCTACCACATCCATTGGGCAGCCCCAGAGCCATGAATTGCCAGTTACCTCCATGGAGTGGAAATTTGAAATTTGCTCAATAATTTCTTTGCAGAGTGAAGGATTTGGGAAACCTTTGAGAATACTGATTGATGAATGGTCCTTGCTACCAAGATACAGGGAAATGCCAGAACATGAGCTTGTGAGGAGACTCCCTTGCCCTTGGAAATTCCTTTTCAAAAGGTGAGCACTCAGGAAGGACCATTTCTGTGAAAGGCAGTAGAGCCCTAATGCAGACATGAGATTTGTAAGGGGAAGAGGTTGTGTTCAACAAAGGAAAGAAACAATCAATCCCTAACCCTGGTAATGTGGGCTTCTCCTGGAAAGCACCTTTTTTTCCTGTAGACAAGAAGAGGTCGCTCTCCAACACAGTCTTGCAGCAAATTTTGGGGCCATTCCTGGACATGGCCGTGCAGGGAACCAGGAATCCATGGTTCATTTCATTTTTTAGAGGGTCCTGATAAGAGATTATAGAAACAAATGAAAGGACTTGCTCTGTGCCCAGAATCTGTAATGGTTTGTCCACTGTAGGCCTCTGACCTGCCTCCAAAGCTGTGGCATCATGCACTAAGGCTCAGGAACCCCATTGAAGGCTCTTTTTGAATCAACCCAGCCCCAAAGATGGCTTTGTGTGTGAGAACCACGTGGTGTCATTTGCCATCCCCTAGATTTTTAAGATTCTTGGATCTGAAGCTCGAAGCAAAACACACGAGAACAAACCCTCAGAGGAATCAGATGGAAAACATCCTCCTGGTCCTCTGTGCTGGATGAAAACCACCAGCTTCACCTTCCTAACATATTTTGTTTTGGTTTGGTTTGTTTTGTTTGGTGGTTTGGTTTTTTGGATTTTTTTTGTTGTGTTTTTTTTTTTGGTTTTTTTTTTTCCTAGTACGGAGAAATCCCTGTGTGGTTTGGGTTTGCAAGAAGGATTTTCCCTTCATGCGCTGCCACAACCACTGAGATCAGCTGAGGCACTCGAGTGAACGGATCCTGGATGTAATTGTCTGAGGGCTGGTGCCAGGTTTTTTCAGAGGAGGGACCAACTGGCTGTGTTTCAGTTCCACCTCTGCCTTGACAGAGCCTGTCTCTTTTAATCATTAGAGTTCAGTGCACGGCTCTCGCCTGGCACAAGTTGGAATTTCATTTGTTTTGGAGGGAGATTGCTTCTTTTGTTAGTTTAGGTCTTTTGGTTCCAGTTGTGTAAACTGGGACAAGCCGATCCCATTGGCTCTGAGGAGCTGACAGCCAGGAGAAGGCTGGTCTGCCATTCACTTTGGGGGTTTGGCTTTAAATCTTTAATATGTTCTGGTTTCTATAATGAGGCACATTTTACGAACCACAAACTGTATGAGTGTGTGTTTTTCCCAAATTCAGGGCAGTCAACACAAGTTCGGTACCATAAACTGAGTTTCCTGAGCAAACTGAGTTCTGAATTTATTCAAATGAAAGTGAACATTGTGTTATTACAGCCTTGCAAAACTCTAGTTAATTTATGGTAGTATAAAATCCATTTTTTTAATGACAGTGACACTGCCAAAATCTTTGCAGATGCAGAAACAGCTTCACAGGAGGATTTCAATCTAACATCAACAGGAGATTTGGAAGATGAATTGTGCAAGGATCTCCTTCCTCCAAAGATGCTGCTTTGTTTTGCTTTTTAGCATTTGGTTTACCTCTAATATTGTCTGGTTTATGATGTTTTAATTATTGCTGTTTATTTATTATAATCATATTTTAATTGTTTGTGTAGTGCCTTGAGTGCCTTGGCAGGGGGGCATATTAGAAATTAAATTATTATTAAAATGTTATTATTATGTGTACCTACTCCAAACTAAGCTAGAGCAGGGAACACACGCAATTGCCTGGAATTAATTCCTCCCTCTTCTTTCCTTTGTCTCTACTCAGGACCATAGTTCAAAGGGTTGGTGAGAGAAAAGGATGTTTCACTGACTTCCCCTGGGGGAAGGCAAGTGAGGGGAGCTTTGCTCTGGGCTCCCCTGGGGATCCAATGCTGCCTCCCTTGGGTCCCAGGCATAGAGTTAGGGATAAGGAGTGCTCTGTGAGTCAGGCAGAGGCTGGAGTTATTTTCTGGAGGGGCTAATTGATGTTTGCTGCAGTACAGCAGCATTTCCCAATTTTTAAATTAAAACAGAGAGTGGCATGTGTGTTTGCAGTGTTCTTGGTGGGTTGGCTCTGTCTGAATCCCCCTTTCCATGTCCTGACCTTTCTGCTTTGCTGCAGACATCACCCTGGGTCCCAGCAGGGTCTCTGCCACCCCACCTGGTGAGCCCACAGCTCTCCAAATCACAGCCAAGGTTCCAGCCTCTGGCCCCATTCCTGGTGCACAGGGGGGATGCTGTCACTCCTCCACTCCTGCTTTGGCCTCTTTGAGGTTTCCATGAGACCAGTGGCCATCTCAAGGCCAAAACACCCTCACCCCCAGCTCATCCCAAGACCAAATAGGACAATTACGAAAAATCTGAAGAGACACATTCTCCTAATTCAATTTTCATTTCTCTCCCCACAGGTTTTCTCAGACACAGCCTGGCTATTGGTGTTGCAGCATGAGCTCAGATAACCCTCCCCTGGAACAACCCCTTTCTGTGGGATTGGGATCCAGCTGGAAGGTCACTGAGCCCTCAGACTAACAGATGTCATCAAGACTCTTTGTCCAGCATGAAAAGAAGGATTTCTCCCTTCCTTCAGACCTCCTTATCACTTCCTCAGAGGCTCAGGTAAGAATTATTTGGGTTCTCCATGGATAATAATCTGCTGCAGGGATGCTGGAGGTACTCAGGTGTTACAGTGATAGGAGCTCCACGAGTACTATTGATGGATTAATGATAATGTGAAGGGTTTTCCTTTATTAGCCATCAGTTTGCTAATGGATATTAAGAGACAGTTGTCATATGAGCATCTCTGCCCTTTGGAGCTGGTGGCAAACTTCACACCTTCAGCTCTCCTAATAAGACAGTATTTCATTCTGCTCAGATGCTTATTATAGCTAGTCTGATAGGCACTGTAAGATCTCATTATTTATCTATATGCTTTATTTTGGGTAGATAACAGAAAAAATTGTCTAGAAGGGCAGCAATTTATTCTTACCATTTAGGAATAAAACTGTGTTTTTAACTTATTCCAGTCTGTGACTGCTGAGTGAAGGTTTCCAGTGGAAGTACAGATCTCTTTGTTTCATGGTCTGCTATAAGCCTCACTTTACAACCCATGGGTAGACTGGAGGCCACGAGGACAGGAGAGGGAATTGGGTTTGGTGCTTCTGTGGGATTCCTAAAGCCTCAATAAACCCACAAGGGTTTCACTTGCTGCTGCCCCATGATGGCATCAGGGAGGGTCAGCAAAACCAGCTGTTCCTGCAGACACTTGGTGTCAGCCTGAGGAGAAGCCAATATTCCTTCTCTCTATCCCTCCTCTATTCCTTCTATTCAAGCAGACCCACATGCCAGGCACCTTCTCTCTCCCCAGGACACATCCCTTTATTGGTCCTGCTGTGGACACTGCAGCTCATCCCCTGCATTTCCCACCCCTCTCTGGCACATCCCCAGGGATCTCCAGACGGGGCTCAGCTGCTGCCCTTCTCCATCTGCACAGCCTCTTCCTCAGGCCCTTTTGATGGGGAGGGAGCTGCAATTCCCCGTGCTGCCCCATCCTCCAGCAAAGCCCTGGTAATCCTGCATCCAGGGGCCGTTTAGTCCTGTCTGCCTGGTTTGTGCCTCTGCCACTGAAGGGTCCTAATTTGGTGTCATGTCGAGAGAAGACCAGAAGGCAGGGCAGGGCTCCCGAGGGTTGGGGTCTGCTCCTGATTTTACAACCATGCAAAGTGTGAGCTTGGGAAAGGGTTTTAGTTAAAATCAAGAACCCACCGGCCGTGTTGTTGCTCCACATCTGCTTTCCTGGCTTAAGGTTTTAATTTTATTGTGTTTGTTGATGATCATTACAAAATTGAAGCTATTTAGGCATAAAGACTTTGAGCTTCTCTGACATGCTGAGTCTGCAGTAGAGCAAGTAACCCTTTGTTTAGGAAAAAGACATCTTGAGACCCTCTATACCTGGGTCACTCCAGATTGAGCTTCTGATAATGGAGTAACATGTCCCAAATCTCACTCTTCCCATGAAAACTTGGGTTGTGTTACCAAAAGCAGATACCACAATGCCTGAATTCTTTAATTCTTCCTCTTAAGAGCTTACATAAGAAATCTCAGGCTGCAAAAAATGGCATCAGGCATCCTCTTCTGGGGTAACATAAAGGAAAACCACACTGTTTTCCAGGGGTTTTTGTCTTGGATTGGGAGGGCACAGGGAGGCAAACACACATGCCTCCCTCTCGTGCTGGTGCTAGTGGATGCAGCCATGGGATATGTGTAATATAATTACACTGCCCTGTGATAAACCACGCTTAACTCAGCCCCGTTCTTCCCCCTAATCCACCTCCAGTGGGATTTCTCCTGACGCTGCAGACTCTGCAGGCTTCAAGAGTGGTCTTTATGAAAGCAACACCAAACCAACAACCTGCCACTGTCTGGGGGCTGTGTTTTCCCCCAGGAAAAGGCAGTTGCCACCCTGGGTCATTCCTCTGCCCACATTCCTCATTCTCATGCCACTCTGAGCCCTGACACTCTGGGGAGTCCATGTGCCATCAGGGCTCAGACCTGCAGATTTACACCCTCGGCCTTTTCCACAGAGTTCTCTGGATTCACAAGAGGGCAGGAGGTGACCTGCAGAATTTAACAATGGGTGCTAATCTTGGCTGTAACCAAATTAGGCTGGAGCACAGGCTGTTGTATCGGGAACTATGTTGCAAACCTCCTAGAAAATAACATTAATTTCTTTTCTTGTGGTAACATTTTTTTTTTTCAATGATTCAGGGTGTATTCTGGCTGTGTCTGTGCTGGGGAGGGACCAGCAGGACAACAGGAGTTTCTGGCCCTGATGGCCTCCATCATTTTCTATTACCTACCTGAAGCCAGAGGAGCTTTTAACTGAGAACAAATGATTTTAGGCCCTCTTCAAGCTGCCACTCTTCAGCTACCTTTGGAAATGCTATCCCCAATGTCTGACGTGCCTGTAACGTGTTTTAACTTCCATGTGACTCAATGCTGGGCCCTTGCAGGTCTGCAGCACAGCTCCTGGTTTGCCTGGCTGCAAATCAAACCTATATGTGCATTTGCATACCAGAGCTGGGCTAGGATCCCACCAGCCAGCCAGTTCATTCCCTGTGCAGACAGGTTCTTACTGTATCTCTTTCCAGACAAGAAAGCCCTTGTGACTGAGATGCTAAAAATAACAAATATGTCTTCGTGCCTTCAGTAAGATGGGCCATGGGTGGGCACAGCCTGGCTTTTAAAGGGTTAAGGAGGCTGTGTCCTTGGTGACATGCAATTTATGATCTTGTGAATCCTTTTTTAATTATTTTGCTGTGACAGAGGTGGAAATATCCAACTTCAAACGACTGGCTTTATTGATATGCTGCTATTTGTGCCTCTGTGGAGGAACAATCCCATAAAAGCAATAAATTAGAAAAACCCCTTTTCTCATCAGAGAGAGAGATACTTTCTGGCTGGGAGCAAGAGACCTGGTGCAAAGGCATTTCAGCTCCACGAAGGGGCTCCCTGTGATCTGTGGTGAAAAGCCCTTTCTTACTAACCAGGCACATTTACAGTGCACCCAACTACTCAGCTGCACATCCCCCCTCCAAGTCAGGCCAGGCTCATTGCACATGGCTGGAGTTTGGAATTTTTGTCTGCATTCATGGATGTTGGCTGAACATCTGTAAAATGTTTATGGCTTTGTGGCCACTCACATGGGTTAGTTATTTACCATATTTGCTCTGAGAGGATGATCAGAAAGCACATTTTAGGACAGAAAAAGGGATTTCAAAGTACAATTAACTGATGCTGCTGGAGAGGAGCTGATGGGAGGCCAAAATGGCTGTGTTTATTTGCAGACACGAATGACCGGTTTTCACCACAGAGAACGCAACAAAATCCATCTCATGAATCCAGATGAGAGCAAATACGACATTGGGGTTTTTTGGGAATTTTTTTTAGTGTAAATAGTTGCCCATAACAGAGACGTACAGGCCTGGCCACAGGAGTACCTGGGCACAGCCATGCCAACACCAGCAGTTATGAAATGATTTGTGCTTCCAGCTGCATTTGGCAGGTGCCAGAGCTGAGCTGGGCTCTGCCAGCGTGTGTGGAGTGAGCATTGCCTTGGGTCTGACCACTCAGTGGCACGTGAGCGAGCCTCTTCCCCTCTCTTTGGACAGGCACAGGCTGATGTGCAGCAAAAAACACACGGAGACTCACCCTGGGCCCCAGGGACCATCACCAGCCCGACCCCTGCTAGCACAAAGGAATTGCAAAGTTTGGGGAAATTGATTCCATGCTCGTCCTGGTCAAATCCCTTGTCTGTAAGTGCAGCTATGCTCTCAGTACCAGGAGGAGAGGGATGCTTCACCAGGGCTGAGCTCTCACATTTTTAACAAAAGCCAAGCATCTGTCCCAAGTGTTGTCTTTGCCAAAGGGGAGACAGCAGTGTACCTGGAGCTGTTTTCTCTAACCCGTTTTTGTTAAGAGGATCTGTGAAATATCTGCTCTTCTCATACCAGTGGAAATTTTTATCATACCCCAGAACCCCACTCATTTCAAATATTGGCCTTTGGTAACAATTTTTTCTGGCACCCAGCCTGGCCCAGGTCTAAACTGATGATCTCAAGGTAAAATTGCTCCAAATGCCATGATTATTCCCTGGAAACACCCAAAAAGCAGAATTTAGGGCCTGATTCCTTTTTTGCACCCTGGCAGAAATCAGGAATGCCTTCACTGAAGTCCCAGGCACTTCACACACTCTAGTAGTGGTACAAGAGAAAGCTGATTTGCTCTCTGAGTTTTTACCTGCTGTTGATCCAATGCAGAGATGCTGCAGTAAATGGGATATTGCTTTTGACTTACACAGATGCTGGATCAAGCCTACAGTGATTAACATTCAACACCTGTGCTTCAACCAAGGTACTTTTCTGTAGTAACATCATTTATGTTGAAACTTCTTCTCCTTCAGTCACTGATCTTCAGGCTTATCTGCCTTAGCTTGGTGTAAATCCAGGGTAACACTGCTCTTATTGGAGTTATTCGTGATCAGCACTGGTTTAAATGAAATCTGAATGTGACCCACAGATGACATGGTTTCAGGGCCCTGTAAAGACCAGAGCTATAACCCAAGTTCCCTGGGTTATACATGCCCTCATCCATGCTGACCAGCACAAAGCAATGTGGATGAGACACTACTGCATTTCCATTCCTTGATGTGGTAAAATTAACTGTGCAGTGGGCTCTGCCACCTTCCCTGTGTGCACACAGTGTTTTCATGGGTGTGGAACCACCAACCTCTGTGCCAGCCCATCCTCAGGGTTTGTCCTCCAAATCCATACAACTTCCAGGCTTGGCACATGCTGCACTGTGAGAGGCTGAACAGAGCCAGTCCGAGGGATAGAGAACATTTCCCACCCAGGGAGAAAGGGACCAGGCAGGAAAACAATCCTGGCTTTGGGAAACCCTATCTGCTGGCAGATGGAGCTGATCACCCCTGTGGGCAGCCCATCCTCTAGATAAGGGGATTTCCCCCCACTCCCATCAAATCCCAGTCATGATCTACAGCCCAGCTTCCTCCTTTGTTCACACCCCATCCCAGCCAGTGCTTTCAGGCTGGATTGGGCACCCAACAACGTGGTGTGTGCCAGCTCAGAGCCCACCCAGGATGGATTTCCAGAGCCCAGTTCCAACAGCACCTTGCCATGCCCATGGGAAAGATGAAGCACTGCCAGTGATGAACAGCACGGGACAAAACCCCCTGCCCTGCTGCAGAGCTGGAGCACACCGGACCCCTGCACAAAATGATCTTTTGCTGCTGCTTGATCACATCTTGAAGGTCACTGGCAAGGCCAGGCAAGGAGTCTGCCACCTCCGTGGGCCTCCTGGGCACGTTCACACCTCCAATCTTGCGACCCCTCAGGAAATCATCCCACTAGAGGGCACTGGGAGTCGATTTTCCATTCCCTTCTCTTAGTTTCTGCTCTTTATTTGAGTTTCTCCTTGCTTAGCGTTCTCCCCACCTCTCCCTCCTCTTTGCTGGCCAGCTCAGACTGTTTAAATTGGAAATTATTTGTATTACTGTCTGTAAATAATAGATGAGGGAGTGAAGTGGAGTTGGTGTCCCTTCCATAAACTCCTCCTCACTTTAATTAGTGCGAAACAGCCTGGTGAGAATGCGAGCTGCCTTGATGCTGGTAATTAAAATTGAAACCACTGAAAAGCTGCTCTATTTTTTATCGGAGCTGCTGTTCGGAGCCGGGAGCCTGCGGACGGCTCTGCAGTAAAGAGTGATAATGAAGGTGTGAATTCCCGGAGGGAGGAGGGGCAGCTGTAGCGATGGCTGAACTTACACCAGATGAAAATGCAGGAGCAATTAGAGGTGGCTGTGTACAAGCTGGGCATCGGAGATTAGTTGGCACCTTGGGAACATGGCAGGGAGGGACAGGGAAGGGGGAGAATTTTTTTTTTTTCCATTTTGAAAAAAAAAAATAATAACAACAACAACAACAACAAAAAGGTGGTAACTTAAAATAAAGACAAACATGTGCAGTGTCCCTGCCTGAGCAAGGGGTGGAAGATGGAGTTGAGTGGGGTTGGAGACAGAGGGGTATCTTGCATTGGGAAACAGCAGCATTGGTCACATTGGAGTTTTCAGGAGCTCCCTGCCCTTGCAGGAAAGGCACGAGCTTGCTGCCATCCCCAGGTGTGCTGCTCCTGAAGGTGCACCTGAATATCTCAGCACGGCCTCTGTGCCCATGAACTGGGCCAAAAGCCAAGAGGTGACCACTGAAGACATCTTCTCATCTTCTGTTAGGCTTTGGATCAGACCCCACTTCTGAAAAATAGCAACAGTTAACTTGAGTGCCCAAGAGTGATGGAATGGAAGAGCACAGAGAGCTTAGTTATTCTCAGCCAGAGGATTTTGGGAAGAGTTGCTCTAGGTAATCAGATGTGGTTATTAATTGCTTCCTATTCTGACACATTCATCTAACTGTGAGCTCCACCAAACAGTTGATAGTGTCTGCTGGGCAGCAGAAAATATGTCAGATAATATAATGTATATACATTCCCTGTCTATGGTAAGAGCTGTAAACCTGCAAAATCATCTTCTGGCCACATCCACCCTGCAAGGAAAACATTTTCTGAACAAAACCACAAGAGATGGAGCTGCTTTGGGGGAAGAGAAGCTCCTTCAGCCTCTGAGAGCTGATGGGAGCCTCCATCCAGAGAGCATCTCACTCCACCCTGGCTCGTAGACACCAGGGGACACCTGAAGGTGTCTCAATTTAGACTGAACAGAAATTTTGTAGAAAGGAACTTAAAGAGGCTGTAAATTACCTGCCCTGAAGCCGTTGTGGTTTCAGAGATTTGGCTGGTGGGTGCTTCTTGGAGCAGGAGCTGCTTACCATGGCAGTAATGCCCTTCCCAGTGTGAATTTAGGCTCCAAAGTAGAAAAAGTTCATACTTTCTGTAGGAAGTTTCAATACTGGAATGAAAAGCTGAAATTTAAAGACTGACCATGAAAGGAGCAAACTTAATATATCCTGTAATATCATGATCTTTGAAAAGATCTGTGAAAGAAATAGTAGCCTGCACATTAGTGTCCTTATGTACCAAGAAAGAGGAAAAACATTGCTTGATTTGAAACATACACTTGGACATTACCTGCATGAAGGATTCTGCTAAATTTTCATTGAAATGTTCAGCACACTTGGTTTCCTAACAAACCCCATGGCTTTGTAGAATAAGCGTTTTCTGGTGAAAAGCAGATCAGCTTTTTTTCTTTGATATTGAGTCACAGTAAGAAAATATTTTTACACTTGAAATTTATCACTTGATCTCCTGAAGGAAGAATCTGAGAGAAGATCGAGGGCAAAGGAAGGAGAGCTGAGATGCCCATGGCTGGTGTTTTGTTTGTTTTCAGTTAATGTGATATTCTCAGGAATATGCTGATCCAGGTATAATGGACTGTCCACAATGCTGACGAGTGCCTTAGCATATTAGTGAGATCTCCATGGTTCATATTTACCTCCTATATCTTCTCTGCCTATGAATTCCTAAGGTTTCTCTATGATTTCATCTGTGAGGTGCAAGAATCCCTCAGAGAGACTTTGATAAACTCCCCAAAATTTGGAAACTGGCAGTTTATAAATCCAGGGGATGGGCAAGTAAGAATTTGAGGCTTAGAGAATCTGAACAATTGTGTTTTTACTTGTTTTTAGCTTGTTGTAATGAGGCTGTTTTATTTTATTATAAACCAGGCAGGCCTTGCAGTTGAATTAAGCCTTTGTGCTCTATTGTATACTCTGCTCAACACTGTTTTCTCAGTTAGTAGGTCATATTCTCTCACCTGTCAGGCATGGTACAAAAATGTGATTGAGCAGATTTCAAAACTGAGAGGGTGTTTTCTCAAGCCTAGAGGAAATGTTTGTTTATCAACTTGTTTCACACACTGGTCAGTGGCTTTTGTTATTTAAACCAAAGAGACTGTAGAACAGATTTTTATCTAAGCCATCTTGTGTAAAAGTACTTGGGACTCTGTGTCGTTTTGCTTTGCCAAATAATGTTTTCAAGACAACTGAGCTGTCAATTTGTTAGAAAGAAAAATACAACTCTTCAGAAATGCTTATTTCCTTTACTGAATACTAAGAAATTTCCAGGGGAAAAAAAACTTATTAGGATAGAACTAAGTTAGAAGATAAATTGAAATTCTTTGATTGAAAGTAATGTTATTAAAAAGTTTTAATTATTGAGAAGAAAATGTAGGAAAGGCACTCAGAGCTAACATAAAAATGATTGGAAACTGGTAATTAAAACAAAATGCCTGAAAATTAAACATCACAAAATATGAAACTGCAAACATGGCTCTTATTCATTGCAACAGTTAAAATTTGGGGTTGCTATTAAGTTGTACATGGTTGGTTTGAATTCTGTGGGTCTGTGTTGATGCTGAAAGTTGGGCAAATGCTGCAGGACTTTCCTGGTTGATGGCACCAGACTTCAGGACCCATTCTCATCTTTCTTTTTCCCACCTCTTGCCATCCTCCATTTAAATTTCCACTCTAAAGCAAAACTTGTTGCTCTTTCTGAGAGTATCCAGATGCCACCTTCCCTAGGTGTTTTAAAAGGTCATCAGTTTCACCCTTCCAAATAGTAAAAGCTTTATTTTGCAATCCCACTACAATTACTTCAGCAGAGAGCTGTGTCTCTTTGCAGGACACCAACTTCTGCTTTTTATCAGAGAAAAAAGCAGTGGCAGCCTCTGGATTTCTACACAAACATCTCCAGAACATCCCTGGGATCTTGCAGAACCAGGTCTGTGTTTCCTCAGGAACACTTCATGAGGGAGTTGGCATCAGACAGTTGTTCCCATGGTCACTGTAAGGAGCCCTTATACAAGCAAGGAAATACCAGCACACTTCTGCTGGCATTTTTTGCACCACAAAAGCCACCACTCCTCTGAAAGTCACAGCCAGACAAGACCCATCCAGTCATCTTCTGGATTACCAAACTGGGTTTTTCTACATGATCAGAGCAGTGAATGTCATCTTGCTGCCATCCTCTGATGGACAGACTGCCTCATCCTCTCCTCCAGGGCATCCAGGAGGAACACCCGAGCCCCAATGGGACCTGCCACTTTCTTTGCCCACAGTGCTCTTTCCCAGGAGAGACCGAGAGAGAGCAATCTTAGACTTGGAAGAAGGTAATTTGAATTGGATGTGAAGTTGTTACTAATTTAATGTTTATCCAATAACAAGGACTTTGCAAAACCCCTTACCTTTTCATGAGCCTCAGGTAACACTGTCAATTCATAATTGCTATGATTCCTTTATCCTGTGGTTTAATAAATAATTTACCTAAATTATTAAAATGAAAATTTCAACATTATTAAAAATTAACCAGGTTAAATGAGCAAACAGTAAATAGTGCTGGGATTGTCCTGCGTGACAAGAGTCCGCAGCTTTTATTGTCTTTTTCCCAGGCGCAGAGGGGACGTTCCTCCCTCCCCCTCTTCCTCCTCCTCCCTCCCTCCACTTCCACTGCTCTGCTCTTGCCTTTCACAAACTCCTCTCCTTGATATTAACTTTTCTTCCAGCCTGTCCTTTCATCTCCATGTCCTGTTCTCCGGGGTTGGTTTGCTCTCCCTCCCTGCTGCAGCACCAGGCGTCCATCTCCTCTCTGCACCCTCTACTCTGCACACATATGTAGCACAAGATGCCTGGTGGGCCTTTTTGTGCTTTTTTTTCCTTTGATCCGTGCCTGGCAGTGCCATCTGATGCCAGGGAGACACAGATCCAGGAGAACATATGATTCCCAAAGAGCAGAGAGTTTGTCAGGTCTTCAGGATACGGGCTGCTTCCATTCATGAAAAATTTATTAAATTCTGACTGCTCTTAAAGGATCGCAGCTCTGTCATTTTTAATTGAAACATTCAGTTTGCCCAAAATGAAGTGCTCCATCTTCCAGGCTGTATCTCTTGCCAGATTTTTTTTTCTTCTCTGTAATTCCTGCTGAACTGCTCCTTCTGCTGTTTTCTGGCAGAATTCCTCATTGACTTAAAAGGGTTCCCCCCTCCAGGCTTCATCCCATCCATTTTCCCTTTCAGCTCATGGGAGTCCTGGAAATGGTCTTTCCTCCTGCCTGGCATTTTTTCACACAGAACACTTGCACCAGCACAGACCTCTGGGCACAGAGCTGACCTTCTGCAGACCTGAGAGAATGAGGCACCCAGCTCCTGCTGGGTTTTGGTAAGAGCCTGGTGCCAGCTGGCCTGTCCATGCCTTCCCCAGGGTGCCCACAACACCATTCCACATCCCCTGCAGACACCTGGGCTCTGAAAGGCAGGTGTGGACTTCTTAATGTGCACCAATCATGTTCTTTTTCTTCTGCTGCTAGGAGTCCACGAAGGGAGTCAGGCAATATATGCCACTGAAATTTAGATTTGTTGACAGGCCCCTTCCTGTCCCTTTCTGAGCAGCCCTTGTGTAGCACCCAGCCTTGTTACAATCCTGTTTGGGATGAAAAATGAAGGAAAAAAATCCCACCTGCAGGCAGAAGCAGTGGTGGTGTGAGCCACAGGGATGATTCAGCTGGAACATGTCCAGGAGACCTGGAGTGCTTGCTCCTACAACACGCTCTTGAGAGGTGGAGCCCCAAGGGTATGGTCAAAGTGGAGGCAAATGGATGCTCTGTGAAAGTGGTGAGACCCAGAGCCCATAAAGCAGGGGAGATGTGTCCGTGGGGAACGTGGCAGTTATTGACTGCACTGTCACGTGGCGTGGCCCTTTCCTTCCACAGTCAAGGCTGATATCTGAATTACTTTGGATTTTAACCACAATTAAAGAGCTAATCAAGGTCAACAGCTCCTTTCAAATACAGTTTAGTACAAAATCCTAATGCAGGAATTACACAAATTGATACTGTCAATATAATGGATTCAAACCAATTGTGCTAAACAAGGTTGTATCAAGTCTGCACTCTGTATTAGGTGAGGGCTAATTCTGTCTAGCAGCAGTGGAGAGGAACAGAAAAACAGATACATCAAGGCTTCACAGTCTGGATTTATTACCAAGGTGGTTTTTACTCCCCTCAAAGAATTCATTAGTCTAAGAAAACAGTGCAGTTCCGAGGATTCAGTTCCATTCAGAAGACAGAACACACAAAATTGAATGCATGTGATCCCTCGGTCTAATCTATAGGAGACAGAAGGAAGGGACAGTCAAGAGAAATGATGAGCCTAGAGAATAAATCTGAATAGCAGCCCTTGGTGAAAAAGGAGGTGACAAAAGGCTGTGCCCAGGTACCCAAATGGATTGCATTACTTGAGACATCTTAAAGTATCCAAGATACCAGGCATGGCTGGAAGGTGTGACAAGGGACCTGTACAAAACCCATACTCTCCCAGCATGGCAGATCTCTAGAGTGTCTCAAATGAACCCTAGGAAATTTAACCCTCTCACACCAAGAGACATCCCAGCCTTGTTTTGCTTTTCCTCTGAATCCCTTAAAGGTTTCACCAATAAGTTTCTTCCCAGCTTTGTAGACATGACGTAACCCTTTCCCTTCATCTCAGCATTCACTTTTGGATTCCTTTCCTCAGAGGAAGTGTGTGGAGTGACCCCAGCCCTTGCTCCCACCCTCCAAACCACTTTGGAATGGTGGGAGACAGCCAACTTTTCCGGGGTCCGTGTGAAAGGAGCTGAATGGGAACACGAAGGTGGTAATGGAGTGGAAGCAGAGCAAGGAAAGCCTCACTGATGGATTATTAGGCACTGTCAAAGTTTCAGCAGAGTGGAAAACTTGGAGGCAGGAGTAGTAACCCATGAAAAATCACCTCTTCCTTTTCCTGTCCATGGCAGGGCAGCGTGTCCAGATCAAAGCCCCCCGTCACTGCTCAGCCTCAGTCGCACGATTTACGAGGCACTGGGGCACCAGCCCATTAACAGCCCTGGGAATTCATTGCAAGGGCAACAGGAGGTGTAGATCCCCTCCCCTCAGGACTTACACATTCACCCAACTGTCCCCCCAGTCACCGGACCTGGATATCAGAGGGGCTGATGTTAGGGATGAGAAGGGCCACAAGAGGACCAGCAGGGAAGGAGAGAACACTTGGGAGAGTCTGGGATGGTTGGAGCGAGTGGGAGAGGCGTGTGCCAAGAGGCAGAGCCATTTTCCTATGCACCCATTAAGAAAATCTCATTTTAATTGCATTCTGACCTTCCGGAGCTCCTCCTGGCTGTTTCCCTTGGGATCAGAGTTGGAGAAGGAGCATGCTTCATGCACATGGGCAGCTGGGAGGCCTCGGCACTTTTTCAAGATTTATGAGGTATTGTGCTCCCCACCCAGGGCAGACCCTGCTGCCAGCAGCTGCTTTAGAGGCTCAACAACACCAAAATCATTGATGGCTGCAGGTCACACCAGCCAAGGTGCAATACGAGGTCCCAACACAATCTGCAACCTGAAGACCAAGAAATTCCTAGGTGGAGAACATTCAGCTAGCATTCCAGCACTTTACTGGCAGCCCTCAGACATACTATTTTCTCTTACATCTTCTCTTACTCTTCTGCAGCATGCCTACATTCAAAAATAGCTTTGCAGAAAGCAAATGCTTTGTTGATTTGAAACAAATATCAGATTTACTCTTTGTTTAAACAAATATCAGATTTACTCTTTGTTTTCTTCTGTCTGGCTACTCCATCCATTTGATCTCACTCCCTTTCTCTCTTTCTTTATCTACCCCATAGTCTGACAGTCCCTTTTCTTATTTCCCATCACCATTTCTTGTGTTATACTCCTTTTTCCTTGCACAAGTATCTTTCTCCTCCTTCATGCTTGGCTCCAGCTGTTTCTGGCTTTCAAAAAGTCCCCTTCTGTTTAGTCCTCCCTGACTTTTTAAATTCTTCTGCTGCTCCCTGTGCATGCTCAACTCTTTAACATTAGTTAATATTTGGGGTCAGAAAACTTGTCTCAGCTATATGACTAGGTCTAAAATATCTATATATTCAAAAAAACCTTTCAATGTGAGTTTTCCTCTTGAACAATCGGTATGCTAGAATTAAATCCTCATCAGAGGTGCTTGCCTTTAAATGCAGCAGTGGAGATAAATAGGCTCTGAAGCAGAAATGGAAGGCTCACCAGTCATATTCAGTAAGAGAGATAAGATGGCCAGATCAGTGGAGTGTTTTCTTGCAAAAATCTTTCAAATTTCTCTTAAAAAGGGGCCTTTTAAAAATTAATTCCACTGCAGTTTCTTTTGTGTCATTTTTAAGTTGCTACTTATCATTTCTTTTTGAAGCAAGACTACAAACAGATTTCCATCAATTCCCTCAGAAACTAATTTTCTATTTCATACTATGAAGTTCACAAGAAATATGGCTCATTTCCCAGCCACTGGTTGCTGTGCTCTTGACCCCATGGTCACAGGGCCAGGCAGATGAGCTGGCAAGATGGGAGAGCACTGGTTTACTGGTTTGGCTCAGCATGGGACAGGGAAGTGACCAGCTAAAAAGAGATGGAAGTGGTCAGAATATTTCCTGTTCCTCCTCAGAGGGCAAGAGCTGGCCTTTAAAGCATGACCAAGAATGAGAACCTGGCAATGATGTTTGGTTAAAAGATAACCAGAAAGGAGGTAAATGGAGAGAAAGTGCAAATGAGAAGATACTGGTCTAGCCTGGGGAGAAAAGGCTTTGTTAGGGGTAACAGTTTGGAAGGAAAATCTATGAGATTTGGGTTTATACATGCCTGACTATTGAAAATGTGATTTATACACTTCAGTGCTTTCTAGGTGGAAGAAATTCAACTCTGGTTAAGCAGAAAGAACAATTCCATGAAATGCCTGTTGCAAAGTTTGGGCACTTTGTCAGTCTTGACTTTCTGGAAGCAGAACTTAGCCTCACATACAGCTTCTCCACAGCCCTAGGAAGACACAAGAAGGAGACAAGGCAAGGTTTTGATGGCTCCTCTGTGTTACTTTCACAGAAAGGAGCCTCATAAATGTCCATAGATGTTGCCATGGAATTTACAGTCTGTTTAGAACTCGGAATTATGGTACATTCCCACCTAAAGGCAGATGGCTCATCTTTACCAATGAGCTGATGAAGGATGAGATGAAACCCTTCAGCAGAGGGAGAAATGAAGCAGGGCCATGAGAGGACAAACCTTCGATACTGCAGAAGGGAAGTCCAGCATGGGAAAGGGCAGAGTCTCCACCAGGTCTTGCAACACATGTGAAACCCATCAGGGTCACTGTTCCCATGGTATTCTGTTGTCTGAGCCATAACACGACACCCTACAGGGAGGGAAAGGCATCCTGTGGGTAGGGGGAAGAGCTATCTGTGCTTTTAAGAGGTTGGCTGGGAATTAAGGGAATACTTTATGGTGGTTACACTCTGAATTTATAGTTTCCTCCTCTGGCTTTTTAATGTTCTCCTACCAAATTACCTGTGGTTTGTCCCATAACTTCCAGCTGCCCTGTGGTCTGACATGTCCCAGCACCACCTGGGACACATGAAAGAATACAAAACAAGCAATCTGTCAAAGAAGAGAAGGGCTGAACTGCAAAATGTAGATTATTTTCTGGACCTAAACACTAATTGTCCAGACTCTTGGATCAGGATTTAATAGATTTTCTCTCATGTGATAGGGTAATGGTGACATTATGACACAGATCAGAACTTTCTTATTCAAAAAATGTGACTTGGACACCCTGTTTTCAAGAAAGCTTTTAGCTGTGAAGTTCATAAAACACCTACTGCCTATTAACTGACCTCTCTGTCTCATTGCTTAGAGGTCTGAGCTGCTCTGCACAAATCTGTTCTCAAGAGATAGAAGGTGGTTCCTCCTCAGTGTCTCCCAGAGCTTCAGAGCTCAGAGAAGACCTTCTGGTATTCCCCACTGCATTCCTGGAGAAGCTAAAATCAGGTCACATATAGCTGCTAATAAAAAAGTAATTCTGTTCTGAGAACCTGCTGGCCATTCATTACTTGAAGGCGAGTTGCTGCCCCAGAGTTAAGGGTTTGGGAACCTTGGTAATATATTTTTGGAAACCTGACCATGTTCTATGGATGTCTGGCCTTCAAAGCAGACCCTCAAAATAAGGCTGTGTAGTCCCAAGGGAGAAAGTCTACTGGTATTAGAGAAGAGAAAATAAAGCCTCCTCCACAGGTGGCCCTGTTTCATGACCTTTGTTTCAGAGAGCTGCTCAGGGTTTATAGCTGCTTATCTGTGTGTCCTGGAGTCTGCCTATGTTTTTATCTTCATTAAGGTCTTTTCTTGTCCCACAGGCTGTGTCCCTCTGCAGCTGACCCATTTCTCCCTCAATCCCTGTCTGCTCCCAGTGGGGAGCACAGGAGCTGAGATTGCCATGGGCTTCCAGCAGAGCAGTTCCCTGCCACATGTGCCACCACCAGGAGCAGAAATGCAAGCCCAGCAGTGGGAATGAGCTGCCTTTTCTCACAACTGCCCTGCCTGAAGCCTTGTTCCAGCAGTTCACCTCAGTGGCTCTAAAATAATTAGGAGGTTTGAAGTTTCACACGCCCCAGCAGAGAGAGACAGGACAACTCATCTGTTATTGCAGCCCCAGTGAACAACACTTTGGGATGATGTGGGGAATCCTGAACTTGGCAACCCCTCCGTGACCTCTGCCTGAGAGTAGGGTCATCCCCAATATCCGGGGAGGATGCTGGTTGAGCTCAGGTCCCAGTCCCTCTCAGAGCAGAGCAGGGAACCCAAGCATCCCAACACAGGGCATCACCTGCCAACTCAAGCATTGAACATTAATCCTGGCAGGACTTTCACTCCTCTGTGTCTGAGGTGAAAGCAGATTAGGAATTTGATCTCCCAAGATTAGTGAGTGAAAGCCACCCTTGAACAGGCTCCCTGTAGTTTGTCCACCTCTTTGGGGTTCTGCCTTTCATTAGATGTTGCTGTCCTTTGAGCTCTATATATGCATAATTTTTTTGGTTGGTTGGTTGTGGTTCTTTTTGTTTTCTTCTATGACCTCCTTGAGGATTGCAGGGGTACCTGGAGCATTTTCAATATCCTATAAATCTGTGGAAAACCCCAGTGGTTGTGCGACCTCCCCCAAATCATGGTTCCTTTGCTGTGGGGCTCCAAAGCCAAAGGAGAGCTCAAGGGCTTTGCTGGGACTTTGAGAAGGCCATAGCTGCATGAGAGAAAAAAAAATCTTCTGTGTTCAGGAGTGGCTATTTTGCCCTGTGGGCAGGGTGAAGGAGAAACCACCAGGGCTCATCTGAGGTGGGCACAGGGCAGGTCTGGCAAAGGAGGGTGGGTGGTGCCAAGTGGAGAGCAAGGTCTGCTCTCAGCTCTCTCAGCCTCTGCTGGAGTTGGTGCCTCCTCAAAGGGGAGCCCATGGTGTGGGAGGAGAGAGTGCCTGTCCTTGGGGCTGCTCGTCCCTGCCTGGTGCCTGTCAGGGCTGGGCAAAGGCAGCCACAGCACCTGAGGTTTGGGAAAGGCAGCGAGCTCGGCCTGTGTTGAAATAAAAAAGGGGGAAAGGAGAAAAGGGAAATTCTTTCCAAGGTCTGTTTTCCTTGGGATGAGCAGATTGATGATTTAGCAAGACTGCCTGGTTATTTTTCCATGTCGCTGCCTTTGGCCCCTTGTTCAGAGCAGTTGAGCCAGAGAAACAGGAAGGCAAAGTCTGGGGAGGAGAGCCAGGGCTGGGCTGGCACTTGCAGGGCAGGATTGTATCTGCAAAACTCACCAGCAACAGCAGCAGATCACAGGAGCCTCCTCCAGTGGATTTTTTGTCCTCTGACCCTTGGAATGAGCACTCACCAGGCTCAACACCAATATGCACACAGCGTCCTACAGCACCCTCTGCTCTATCCCAAAGTGCAGAAGGAACACAGGGAAGTGGTGCCCCAGTCAGAGCCCTTCTCTTATCCAAATTCCTGTCCTTGCAATCCCAGACTGTCACCCTGGCCTTCACCCCAGTGAGGTGCTGCTTACAGTGGAAGGAAAGTCCTCCCCTACCTGCCCAGAATTTCATGCTCAGCACTACCATGCCATGTCAAAGCAGGTAGGCACAAACCCTCACCAGCCTCCAGTGCCTTGCTCTGGTCCTGCCACACTGGAAGGAATCTCCACCCGAGGAGCTGTGACAAAGGCAGGTCAGGGGGTGCCCGGCTCCCCCTGTGGCAATGGGTTGCTGGATGTGTGGAGAAGCCCCTCGGTCCCTTCCCTCTGGGCCTGGCAGGGAGGTGGCAGTGCCAGGCGTGATGCTGTTTAATTCACAATGCTCTCCTCCACCGACAGCACCTCTCACAGGGATTGCAGAGTAGCCAGCGTGCCGTGCTCGGATTGAGCCGGCAGATTTAATTAAGTTGCGATTTAATTACCTATCAGCATCCCTATTTAATAAAGCTCAGGAGGATTTTAATTTTGAAAAAATAATAATAATAAATGATAAGGCCTGTCACCGAGCGGCAGTAAGGGCACCCGGTGCAGGCAGGAGGGCTCTGCAGGCAGTGCCCCTGTCCCTGCCCTGTGCGATGAGGCAGGACCTGGCCAGGCTTGGACAGAGCTTGGGAGAGCTGGCACACATTGCAGGGAGGGGAGTGTGACCCTTGGCAGCCCGTGTGATGCCCAGGGCTCATCTCCCCTGCCTCTGCTTCTTCATTTTGCCTCTTTGTACAGAGACTGAAGGGGACTCGGGAGCCCCTGCCCACTGCCAGCAGCCCCATATTGTCCTGATCATGATTTGTCATTTTTGCTGTCTGCTGAAGCCTCTCTGAGGGGAGTTTGGCTCTTGTGGTAATTGGCATTTCTCTGGTGTCCTCACTAAACAGTAAATCCAGGGTGTGGGTGCTGCTTGGGTTTTCTGGTGAGGTTTTGAATACAGTGAGACCCAGTGGGTAACTTTAACCTGAGGTTTAGTTTGATTCACCAGATCGAAGTTGAAGCTGGGTGTGATGCTCAGGGCCATCAGGATTTGGGGAGGTTTGGAGAAGACACTTTGGCTCCTCTCTGAGCAGTAAGTGAAGATGTCAAGTTGTGGCCGTGGCCAGTATCTGGGAGAATTTCCACCAAAAGATATTCATCCACTTCAGCACTCCAGCCATTATCTCCTCCCAAGCCCCTCCCAGCCTCACTAACCTGTACACAGCATTAATGTAACTGTTTTGCTGAGGATGTTTCCTAGGGGTTTAATTGTGCTTGAGGTTTTATTTCTTTTGGGCCAGACCCTGTGACAAGCAGACGTGGTGGCTGTCCCAGGGTGGGACTCACCAGCTTTATGTGAGCTCAGGTGCTGGACAGGGACCTTCTGGTCTCTGCTGCCAGTGGGGACGGGTTTCTTGTTCTGCCATCTGTGTTCCTCCTGTTTTTCTGTTTTAGAGCTTTTCCTTAATGGAGACTCACCCGAGACCTCTGTGTCGTGTGGTGCCCGATGGCATCTCCCCACTGATGAGGATGTGTCAACACCAAGTTTAGCACTTCTTAAACTATGATAACTGTAAACACGGTAGAAAGGAAGCAGTGCTTTAAGCAACAAAAATGAAGGAAAGCCCAAACCTCTCCCCCTAGTCACCAGCACCACACCAAATGAGATCTAGCCTGAGCTATAAAATACCTCCAAGGGGATAATATATCCATATGTGCTTCCCACCTGCACCTGGGACAGCACATATGGCTTCCTTAGCTCTTGCTCTGGCCTCTAAAATACACCCAGATTTGTGACACTCACTTTTAGACACCCCTTGAGAAAGGCATAGTGGGTTCCCTCTCTCTTTTCCCCCCAAAAAGCCACTTTCCAACAGGGAAAACAGCCAAGATGGAGAGAAACAGACCTTGATAGTTCTATTGTTTCATGGTAACAGTGCCTGTCCTGAGACCCCAGGCCTGACAGATTGACATAACAGGTTAATAAGTGCTTTCCACTTCTCCTAAAGGCTAATTAAATATTAATCCACTTGGTGAGGTCAGCAAAAATAACAAACAATTGGCAGAGTGAAATTCGTTTAATTAATTCTCCTGTGGAGGTTTTTTAAGCATCTTCCTCCCCTGACAGATGACTGCCTCGGCTGCAGTAACCTACAGTGAAATCAGAACTTATTGGTTCTGGGCCTGCTTTTCTCAGATATTTAATTTTGTTTCTTTTGGCTTGCTTGTTTTTTTGTTTCTGAATGCTTGTTGGGTATTGCCCAAGGCTCTAAGCAGAGCTGAGAGAACAAAAAGAAGGGAATGCAGAAGTGGGGTGTGAAGATGAGGAAGAACATATTGGACAAAGTCTTCTTAGATCACAACTTTCAGCTGCCAAAGACATGAGGTGCAGAATCAGTGCAGAAATCACACAGCAGGTGTCCCTGAGCCTTGGTGGGCTGGGTGTGGGGTACAAAGGGTGAAAGCCATCTCAGCCAGCTTTAGACAAGCCTAGAGGTGCCCTTCCTCACAGCTGTAATCTTGGGAATGCGAGAGAAAGGGAAGACACAGAAGACAGCGTGACTGGGGATCAATGAACAACTCCAAGAAGGAAACTGGAATTTCCTTGCCTCCAAAATGTAGAAACAAAAAAGTAGAAACTTCCAGAGGAAAGGATTAAGGAAAAAAATGTCCTCATATGCAGAAGCTGCACTGACTCTGTCTCCAGGTATTTCTCCAAGCATCTGCACGTCTGGAGTAGGGTGTCCCCATGGACACTCCATGGCTGATTACCCATGAACTGCAACCCATGCTCACCTTCCAGCATAACAGGGGAAAATACCCCTGGGCATGGAGCCTGGCAGGCATCAGCCCAGACTTGGAGAGGACTGAGAGAAGTGGAGAAACTTTCTCTGGGTTACTGCTTTAGTTCCATGTTAATTTTTTATTTATCTGAAAGTGTCACTGGAAAGGTTTTCAAAGTGAGTCTAAAGTAATTAGGCACTCCTGCTGATGGATTGCACTGGAGAGACATGTGGATTATTTATTACAAAGTCACTTGCTGGAAAGGTTAGAGGCTGAGAAGTAATTATTTTTTCCTTTTCTTCTTTTTTTTTCCTTTTTTTTTTTTTTTTTTCCAGAGCCAGAATCATCAGGGGAGACCAGCTGAAGTTCCTCTGTGAAATTTTCCATCCTGCCTAAGTGCCCTTTCCATCCCTTCTCCCATGGTAGCCAATGGGACTGGTCCCTCAAGGAGGACATCGAACTGAACCTCACACAGCCTTCAGTGCTGGGAGTGTGGTTTGGGCTGAAATCCCTGCCCAGCACTCACCTTTTACACCTGGGAATCTTAGGGGTTCCCCACCCTCTGATCTCAGCATGTCACAACTGCAGCCAGGCTCAGTTTTGAGGCTGCCCAGCTCACCTAACCAAGCCCAGGGAGCCTGGAAAGTCTGGCACTCAAAACACCGAGTGTTTTGAGCAGTACCAGGAGGATTCAACCCTTCCAGCAAACTCAGCTGCCTCCTCCTCTCCTGCCTTGTAATCTACGTCTAGGATGGGAATTGAATCCAAAGAAATGCAATCCTCGACCTTGAAAAACAAAGCAAGGCTTGGCGAAGTCTACGGATGAATATGCAACAGCCCTAATCAGGAATCCTTTGTCAGAAAGGGGATAATTGTGGCTAACAGCATGTTAGTGTAGTGCTGGATCTTCAGGCTTCTAACAGCTTATAAAATCAGGATTCATTTTTGGAGGGAAAAGCAGAGTGAACAAAGACCTGCTCAAGCAATGAGTCACTGGAGAGCTCAGCTCCACCTGGACAGTGTCAAAGCTGCCTAAACTGAACCAAATCCCCTGACATTCAGAGCAAAAGCCTGGGGTGGAGTCAGGAATTAGAGAGTGGTCTCAGGGGAGTGGTGCTGACACAGGGAAGTTGGGAGGAGGGGGAATTAACAGCTCCACTGTGTTTGTGTTCTTAAACAGTGCCCATGCCATGGTATCTGGGCAGGTATTATCTCAGCTTTACAGGAGATGGCTGTTGAGGTTTTAAATTAAAAAAAAAAAAAAGAAAAACAACCAATGCTGAATAAACCTCGCCCCTTTGCAGGGGTCAGTTGAGTTTTAGGTGAAAAAGTAGATGAATTTCTCAAGGCAAGTGAGGTATCTGCCCTGGAACTGGTGCTGAGGAGCCCCAGTCCTGTGCTCCCACTGCCTGGCTGTATTCCCAGCTGTCTCTGCCTTTGCATCAGCACATCCCAGGGAATACCCTGCCAGTGGTGTCACCACCTTGTGCTAGTCCTTCCAGACATCCCCGGGGTGCCTGGCTGGGGACACAGCCTGCATTCCCGGGCCGTTGTGTGTGCCTGGCCTCCAGGCCACCCAGGCAGAGCTCTCCTCTGACAGCAGCAACCCCTGGCTCGTGGTATTTATAGATCCCGTCCATGTCCTTGCTGAGGAAGGCATCCATAATCTCTTACAGATGTTGGTGAGAACAAAGCCAGCCAGTGACTCGAAAGCACCGCCCAGCAGAGTAATGGATGGAGACCTATTTCTGAGTGCCTCTGACATTCCTCCCCCTGCATGCTCTTCCTCTTCCCCAGGAGACTCATTGGGGCCTGCCTGGTGCTCCCAAGTGCCCAAAATCCTTCCCTTGGGCAGGCACTCATCCCCATTCCTGGCAGAGGGAGTCTCTAGAAACTGCCTTACATCATTCCCAAAAGGGATGGGATGTTCTCCTGAAAATCCCAGAAGATGCACAAACAAAGCAGGAGGGGCACAGGAGGAAGATGTCCCTGATGCAGACGGAGCACAAGGCTCCTGCCTGGGGGTCTGGTTGCCCCAACAGGTACAGGCACACCAAAGTGCTCCCTGCCAGCTCTCCTGGGGCTTTGGGGTCAGGTAACATCCATGTACATTACCACTGTACCTGCACATCTGGATTTACCGCACAGCTGGGTGTTTTGCCTTCCCCTAAGTCCTTACATCACCATCTCAAGTTTTCTCCTCCAGTTATCAATATCTCCTGCACAGGAACCAAAAGCTTCTCTGATCTCTTCAGCACCTTTCCCTTTTAACTCACCACCTCCAATGTCCTCTTCACCCCTGGGTCAAAGCTCACACCCAAATTCTCGAGTCTTTACCTTTTTATTTCCCATTTCCCCT
The DNA here is from genome assembly GCA_013397245.1 of Thryothorus ludovicianus. NCBI lineage: Eukaryota > Metazoa > Chordata > Aves > Passeriformes > Certhiidae > Thryothorus > Thryothorus ludovicianus. Next base: position 325,420 of record VZTB01005860.1, on the reverse strand, counting down.
TCTGAACCTTTTCTGTGCCTTCCTCCAATTTCCCTCTTGCCCTGCCCCAAATCCCGCCCTGCCTTCTGTGCAGGGAGGTTGGTACTTGGCAGTGCTGGCACGGAGCCACCCGGCTGCCCCTGGGCCTGGCAGAGCATGTCCTGTCCTCGTTTTCAGGTCAATGTCCTGTCTGCCAGGAACCCAACTGCTCGCCTGGCAAAAGCCAAGGTGAGAGATCTGATCAGGAATTTACTTGCCTGGATGTTGTCACCTCCCCCTCTGCCACTCACAGGTACCTCAGTCCCTTCTTTGAGCTGTCCCGGGCAGGGGTTTTTTGGGGAGTGTCAGGAGCTGGTAGGGAGCAATAAGCTAAGACCCCCAGCAGGTGAACCCAAAGAAGCACTGGAAAGGGGGAAGGAGCCAGCTCGGTGGAAAATGAAGCACGTGGAGCTGCTGGACACGGACTTCTGGCAGCACCAAGGGAAGGAGGGGGGTGTTGGCTGGAGAGGTTCGGCTGGGAAAGCAGCGCTGGCTCCAGTCCCCTCTGCACTTAATTGCACAAGGATCTGCAGCCAAGTAACCTTTTAACGAGGGTCCAATTCCTAACACGTGCGTTTGCCTTGAATCATTGCTAGAAATAACTTGGAGGTCATATATCCCTGCCGACCACCTGCTGAGCTGGGCAGAGTGTTTAGGGCTCACTGTTCCATGTGTTCTGGAGCTGTTTGGGAGCTCTCTGAGCAGATCCCTCACTGGCAGTCCTGTCCAGCCACACTGGGCTACAACTGCACCTTGCTTCCTTTTAATCCCATTTTAAGCTGTGGACTCTATGCAGCCCGATCAGTCCATTACAGGGACTCACCTGGTGGAGGGAAGCTCGTTCCTCCTCGTGACTTGCTCAAGTCTCAAATCTTTTGCCTCCAGACCCAGATGTGTTGATGCCTTCCCCCTCACTGAACTGTGGCCTCTTGGATGGTTGTGCAGGAATTTGCGTTTGGAATTTCCTATTATCTGAAGCTGCTGCTAGACCCTGACTGAAGCTCAGCTGTGGGGAAGGGGAGCCCTTCGGAGACCACCTTCGAGGCTTCAGCTCCTGACCAGTGCCAACCCCATCCAGAAGGAGGGAGGTGGGATGGACAGATCCATGGGCGAGTGGGCAGCACTTGGCAGAACGGTGACTTTGTACTGAGCCACAGCACAACTGGCCAGGGCCCTTTTAATGAGTTCCTCTGGTCAGGGCAGCCCGCTGAGACAATATTCACATTGATGCTCGGGCTAATGGCAAATCCAGCTTCCAAACCTGTGGTGGCCCAGGGAGGGAGAGGAGCAGCTGTCCACACGCAGAGGGGACAGGAGCCAAGAACACAGGAAAGGGAGGCTGGAGCGAGAGGTCAGGCAGAGAAAAGGAGGCACCTCTCCCATTGCCAATGTCCCCTGCTCAGGGGACACACCTCCTGCTTTGCCCTTTGCACTTATTGGGGGTTTCCCTTCCAGCAGCCCCAGCCCCTCTGGCAGCAGGCTTTCCCTGGAAGCGGGGTGTCCCCAGTGTGTCCCCCACGCTGGGAGAGCCGCAGCCAGCACAGCCCTTGGCGGGGCTTTGTCGGGAACCAAACACAGTAACTGTTTAACGATTTAACTGCACTAATGAATATTGGGCCAGATATTTTCAAGGCCTGTTCAGACTGATTACTTGGAGAGCTGAGTATGTCTACCAATTACCCAGGCAATTAGGCAACTAATTAAACACTTACCCTCAGCTTCATAAACAGAAGAGAGAGAGAGGGAAAAAAAGGAGGGAGGGAGAGAGCTGGCTCCGGTTTCTGTGAAATATTAGCTGTCAGAAATTGCTGCTTGCAAGGGAAGGTGCACAAAGGCAGACAGATCTGGGCGGACAGAAAGACTGACAGCACGCACAGGGGAGTGCAGCCATTGGACCCCTTTGCTGTGGCAGTGCCAGCAGCATGGAAAAGTGTGGAGCCACTGGGTCTGCCCTGCCCAGGCAGGCAGTGGGTTTCAGGACATGTCCAAGCCATCATTCCCTGCCCCTTTCCTGCTTGCCTGTGACCACGCAGGCTGCAGAGCCAGAACTCATCAACACTCTGTCATCTGGCACGGTGCTGGAAGAGAGGTGCCAGGGAGGATGCTCCAGCCCAAGCACCCAGCAGCTCCTGCCCCATGCAAAAACACGTGGTGAGAGGAGGCAGCAGCAAGCTGCAAGGCAGACCCCTGGGAGAATTGCTTTGCAATGGGGAATAAGCAGAAATGGCCCCAGAGGGTGTGTGCAATAGTGTTTATGCCAGTTCAGCCCACCATGGTTTCATCCTTTTAGATATTTAGGAGCAATGCTGGTCTCCAGCTCGACATCTTGCCAAGGGTCACAGGGTTGAGGCCATGCACTGATTAAATCCCACATCTGGCTTTTGCTCAGGCCTCTGCTACAAAGGAGATTTATGTTAAACCCAAAGCTCGTGTGAGAAAGTGAAGCAGCGTGGTTTCCTCCAGGTAAGGCCCAGAGGGTTTCACATTGTGCTCCCCATTTCTTCCCTGCTCAGCACTGGTCCTGCTGTTGAAGGTCCTGCTTCCTAAACCTCTGAAGATATGTGTTTTCCAAGAAATAATGGAAAGAATGTTGTTGGAGTGTATTCAGAAACACTCTAGATTCTTAGGAAAATTTTAAAGATAGTTATTTCCAGGAAAAAAATGTTCGAAAATTTGGGGAAAGGCAGAAATATGTTTCTTATTTTCTAATTTTTTTGCTATACATTTTTCCCTTTTAAAATATGCTTGCCCCTTCCATTTTCAGAGACAGATTTTGGAGAATTTGAAGGCTCCATGGTTGACTCTGCCAGATGGAGGGTCAGCTCCATAGTAGTAATATCCTGCTTGTAGTCTCAACAAGCCACCAGCCATACTCTTTTTCACAAGTTTTGGAAACATCTGTCAATTTTTAGATGCCTCACGTCTTCAAAACATTTATTTTTCCATCCAGGTGCAGTTCCAAAACCAGAGCAGGATCAGAGGGATTCTCAGTGATAGATTATTTCCACATCACAACCGCTGTGTTCTCTTTCTGGATAGATGGGATCTTACAAGAGCTGCATTTTGTGTAGTTTTGGAATATTCTAAGAGCTGAAAGGACAGGAGGAAAACTCTGAAGTCTCTCTGCACTGAGATACTCTGACAGCATAGAGCTGTCTACTCACTTTTGATACTGTTTATCTTGATCCTACCTTCTGGAGACAATAACAAGGTGGATCAGATTGCTTGGGAGTAATTCCAAGAATTTCAGAAGATAAAGATCAGCTTCATGAGCATGGGACACTACAGAAGACACCTGGACAAGCTACATATTGGTAGTGTGGGCAGATGGACTTCATCTTGCTCGTGAATATTCAGAGAGAGATGCACCTTTGCTGAGTGCAGTGATGGAGCTGGGAGGAATAACTGGATGTGACACGTGGCTGATAATGCACAGATGGCACTTAACAAGGAAAATGAGTGAGCTGATGGGCTTCACTGAAGCCTTCAGACAAGGCAGAGATGGAGTTTGCTTAGCCTTGGAGTTTGAGTGACCTAGAGGTTATTCACAGAACAACTCTCACTGTACCTGCTGGAATGACACATCTGGGTCCAGGGCAGCTGTAGCTGCCTATTTCCTCTTTCCAAGCCCTCCAAGACATTTTCACTCTGGCATTGTGGCCCTTCAAAAGTATCTTCTCTATTAACACATCCCCCAGGAGAACTGGATAATCATTCACCAGGATGTTTAATTTCTGGACTTCTGTCTCTTTGTTCAAGTCCCTCCACAGTCTCCTTTCCCTGAGCTCTCTTCTCCACATCATTGAACTTCCCAGCTGTACATCCCTTGGGATAAACCACCCAACTTTGTACAATGCCCACACTGAATGTTACAATTATGGACTGGCTGTTTGTACTCAGATATCATTTTCTAAACTCACTACCTTTTTTTCTTTTGGTTTGGGCATTAATTGCCAAGCCTTAAAGGTATCCAATGTCCTTCTGACTCCTCCCCTCTCCAGATTCCTGAGATGTGGCCCTGCAGAGCTGAGATTTCCAAGGAATTAGGGACTGTGCTGCTGCACTCTGGCTTGCAGATGTCCAAGGGACATGGACAAAAGGTCACTCAGCTGCAGGACACTGCCACAGACGGGCCTATAGCAGCACAGTTTGCTGATGCCAGCTTCTGCCTCGCATCCCATTGGGAAGCTGCGATGTCTCCACCCTTGTGTAGGTGGAGCCAGGGCAGAACTTGCTTGAGCTGGTTTTGTTTCCATAAGGAAAGACAAAAATACCCTCCCAGTAACAGTGGTATCTTTAATGTACCGTGGGGCTCTCTTGGATTCAGGCCCACTGGGAGCAAGGAGAGTTTTCTCACTGGCTCCAGGGATGCAGGGTTGGACCCTTAACTATTACTCCAAACAAAACAAGCTGTCCTGGTAATTGGGGTAGGTCTGCTCTCGCGCCAGAGAGTTGAAATGTTTATTGTGTAAGGCATCAGAAAAAGGAAAGGAATCTGCTGGGAGCACTTGGATCGTTCCTGTAGAACATGCCCCGAGTCTCTGTTTGAATGCCGGGTCTGTGGCACGGAGACGGGAGCTTGTTTTGATAGTTTCTCTGCATTCAGAGGCATGAACACTTTACAGTTTTCTGTTTAAATGACCCATTTCTGAGAGCGGAAAGCACCAGCCAATAAGCGCCCGGGCCCCTCCGTATGTATCCGGAGTTTACAAACCATTCCCACCGATCCGTGGTAGTTAATGGACACTCCTGCTGCTTAGGGGGGCTGGAAAACTGTTCCAGGTGACTACTGGCCTCAGCTAGAGACAAGTCAGTCCCCAGAGGCCTGAGGAGACACATGAGAGTGAACTCAGCGTTTCTCCCGAAGCACGACGTTGATTGATGAGGGTGCACAGCTCTGTCCTGCTGGCTGATGCCAGCCCTGGGGAATAGCTGCACATAAAGGAGCTGAGCACCAGTGTTCACAATGAGCCAGCACTGACTGCCCATGAGAGCCTTGCAGACATAAAACTGGCAAGCAGCTTGCAGGAGTTTCAAAGCCACACCTCTTCTCTGCCTGCTTTTGTCACCTGCTCGCCATTGTCACCTGGTGTTTTGGCTTCAGCCTCCAGACAGACTGCCATAAGCACATTCCTCCTTGGGGGCCAGCCTCATTTTGAGCTGGGTATGGTTTCAGACTGAGCAGTTCACTGGCTCTTAGGATTCTGGAGCAGTGCTTCTGCCAGGAAAGCTGATTTTCCTTCTCTTTGTTTTTTCAGCTCCTCCCTGAGTTTCCACAGGTGATGGCTGAGGCTACAAAAGACCATGAGTCAATCTTGTCCATCTTTCTGCATAATACCAACTGCAGGAGCAGAAAGTTGGGCAAGAAGGTAAAGAGGAAGTTGTAGAACTTAATTCTTTTAGGAGTCTAACTGTTCTCATCTGTCATCCTAAAGAAATTTAAACATGGCCTGAGGACTTGTGCTCCACTTAAAACCTCATCCCTCCTCAGTGGACAAGGATAGGCACACCTGACATGTGGCTCCAGGTCAGCCTCCTCAGGGGTCTCTGAGCTGGGCCTGACAATGCTCAGCACAGCAGCTGATGTGGATCTGAGGCTGCCTGGATGTGGTCCTTCAGCCTTCCTCACACTCTCCAGGAGGAGTTTTCCCACACACACATTGTGATGAAGATCTACACACCACGCTCTGCTGCTGCTGTGAGAGCCTCCTGCTTTCTTCTTTCTTGCTGGCAATCCCAGGGAAGACTGGGATTATCCCGAGGTATATATCCTCAGACACCAGTTCTGCATGAAATAGTAATTTTGTCTAGGAAGAGCTGGAAAAGCCTTCTCTTCTACAATGGCAAGAGAGCAGATTCTTCCAGACCTCTTTCCCTGCTCATCCCAGAAGTGATAAATGTCCTTCTGTGGTCCTGTGGGTGGACAGAGCAGGCAGACTCTGCTAATGCCTTTGCCATCCCAGCACAGTGCAGATATTCAGAGAGTTGTGGTTGTCTCAGCCTCTTTCTTCCCATGTGCTCTGCATCTGAGACTTCCTGGGAGCTCCTTGTGCGAAGCTAAAAACATCTGCAAAAGCAAAGGTTAAGAAAGCTGCTGGGGATTCATGTTACCTCTCTCCCGTGAGGACTCTGTGACTTCCATTTACGCCACTTCCCGCATAATCAAAAAACAAACCTTGAATGTCCGAGAATGTAACTTTTCTCAGAGGAAGGAGCCCCTGGTTGTAAACCCTTTGTAAAACAGCAGGTTTCCTGGTAAAATGCACTGGCTGTTTCCCAAGGGGGGTGATGCTATCTCTACAAAGCCAAGCAAGATTCACAGCAGGCAGCTCATGCAAACAAATACCAGGGCAGGAGTGGTTTGGGGTGAGGAGATGTTTGAAGCTGGCTCTGCTTTTGCTTTGGATGGTAGGTGAGAGCTGATCAGCTACACTTTCATCTCCAGCCATCCTTGGAGGCTGGCAGGACAGCACTGACTCTGCAATGGCTAAGCATTGATACAACCAGAAACAAACTGGAGATGAAAAGGGAAACCTGATGTACATTGCCAGAGCAGAGATAAGAAGCTCCCAATCAGTCCATCAAACTGTGCAAGTGCCACCAGAATGCTCATGGCTTTTCTTTCACAAACGTTGTCTTCACTGAGGCATCTGGATTAAGCTCCCTGTGCAGGACATATGCAGGAGGCAAAATACAAGAGCTTAGAGGATGTTCTTTTAAAAGCTGAAAGCTGCATACCCTTTTGTGTGTCTGCCATCATTTGGAGAGTTAGAAATGAAACAAGGCCATGTCTGTCTATTTAACACAGGCCAAGATGTGTCTGCATATGTTTGTATCCAATGCACATAATACACTCTCCAGTTTCCATATCCTACTCTCCAATGGTGCAGCTCAAGATGGTAAAAGTCCTTTTTACCCTCAGTTCAGACAATGCCAGGAGATGTCTGTAGATTTCTGTGACATGCAGAAAGAAAATGTCTGTTTATTTCTGCATGAGCAGTGGGTTTCCTCTGGGATGCCTTGACTGGTACCCTACTACTGATTCCAGCAGCAGCTGGGATGGACTCAGGGCACCCAAACATGAAACCGAGGGGAAGGATGTGAACACACCAGAGCTGTCCTGCTGCTCTGTCCTGCCTGCAGCCTCCTGACCCTCTCCTATTAACCACAATCCCCAAGCAGGGTGCTGGCAGGGTGGTTGACCCCTCCAGGGTTTTTAGCAGACCCTCCCTGCCAGCCTTGGCCCTGGAGCTGCAGCCCCAGCTGCTCTGAGCCTGCCCAGGGAGGGTCTCTGATGGGCTGGTGGAGCAGCTCCAGGGCACCTCTGGAGCCAGGGGGCTGTAGGTGTGTGGGTCAGGCTGATTTCTGGAGATAACACTCCTCCTTTCTCTGCCACAGGCTGGCACAGTCATAGGACAGCAGCAAATACACAGGACAGGGAAGAAACCACCACAATTCAAAATGGACTGGTGCAGGATTTTTAGATAAGGGGTATGCATGAAACTTTGGGGTTTTTTAACACTTCTACCTGTGTTTATTCCTGTGATATTTTTGATAAAGACCTTTGTGAAACACTAGTCAGGAAAGAGGGTAGAAGCAAGTTTGAATGCTGCCTTCTGGAAATAAACTGGCATAAAATAATAAACGAGGAAACAAGGCACCCTGCAAAAGCAGGTGGGGGGAAAAGGCTGAAAATGGAAAAACTTCTGGACAGGTATTTTTAGTTCCCTCTCTGCAAGAGAAGCCAACTGCCAGAGTTTGGAATACAGCTCCCAAATTCTCCACAGTTTTATAGAAAGGGGAGGTCTCTGCTCTGTGTTTCTAGCACGTGCTCATGACCAGAGCATTTGTGCCCAGATTTTATTTTCATCACTCCAGTCCCCTACCTGCATCAAGGTGTTTCCATTCCTGTGTTCTCCTGGTGCCTTGGAGGTGAAGTATGGCAAAGTTTATGGAGAGCAGGAAACAAATTCCCCCTGGAGTCTGGAAAGACCCTATCATTTAAATTAAATGTTAGCCTTTGAGAAGACAAAAAGAGCTCTGTCTCCAGCAGAGCTGCCTGGCGACATGGCGAATATTTATTACAGTGCAGGTAGTTTAAGAAAACAGAAGCATTTCACTGGAGATTTGGATCTTCAGCCTAAATAGGAGCTTGGACTGCAAAGGTTCAGTTGCTAATTAAATCTAAGTTGGACACTGTTCCATAGAGGGCAGATTGTAACTATAAGAGGATGTTAATGTGGATTTTAAATATTTATTATAACTGAGGTAGGTTATAAAAACAGACATTCTTCCTTTCAACACTCTATAATGTCAGATTTAGAGGTTTGTCTCGGGCTGTGAGTGATTTCCCAGCAGCTGTCAGGGGCTGGAGGGCAATTTATCACCCTCCCAGTGAGAGATCTCTCCGGACAGTGAAAGATTAGCACTCTGATTTATGGCACGCAAGGAAAAAACAACGTTGCTCGAGCGGGTGCCTGGGTGCTGATTTTCACACACCTGTTCCCAGCCCAGCCACACGAGTTGATGATTTCACTTCTCCAGCAGTGCCTGGTAGAGCTGAGAATCCCCCCGGTGCCACTGCAGGGATGCTGGGCTGAGCGGGCAGGAGCCCACGTGGGCAGCAGGGCTTGGCTCTGAAAGGCTTCCCAGAGCCAGGCGTGGCTTGAGGATTGTGGTTCCTGGTGGAGCTGGGATTTTTTTGGCCAGGGCATTGTTGAGATGAGCTCCATCCAAGCTGGAACAGTGGGGCAAGACCTGGCAGAGAGGCACAATTCTGCGGGAAGGGAAAAGCTTATGAAGGACAAAACAGGGAGTATTTTGTCCCTTGGAAACCACCTAAAGGCCCCTGGCACTGCCCCTTAAGGGCATTAGGTTCCACTCCTAGCAGATTAGTGAAGCATCTCTTGCTTCTGAAGAGCACAGGCCCACAAGGGTTAAAGGCCTTTCCTCAGCCCTGCAGGGTAAATCTGCTTTAAACCACGATTTCCATGGCAAAGTGGGAGAGACCACTGACACTTGCTGCTGAAATGTCCCTTTCCATGCATCAGCTATCAGCTGTGGACACTGCAGGTCTCATCTGCATGAGGTGGCCAGAAAAATTCCATGATCTCCCTGTCACCTGCACAAGTGGTGGGGAGCAAAGAGGTGAGAGGGATGCCCCAGTGACCCCATCACTGGAGCCTGAGATAACCCTTGTGTGGAAATGTCCCTGCTTTGTCCTCCTTGGAAATGATGTGACTATAGGGATATGGAATGCAAACTCTGGGGAGAAATGGGTGTGCACCCAAAAGGAGACAAATGGAGGATGAAGGTGCTTTCATTGAACCCAATAGAGCTTGGTTGTAAATTTCGTTCAGCAGAAAATAATGAAAACTGTGGCTTTGTGGTGAAAAAACCTTTTAAAACCAGATGAATCCCAAAGTTTTCAGTGAAACAGATGTGTCCAAAATATGAGACCTTTCCTGCATGTGGTTTCAAATCCACATTTGTCATATCACACTCTGATGGATTACCTCTCCAGAAACCTGATTTGATCTTATCATGTAGGACACACCCAACTTCCACATGCCTCAACTTTCGTGCTCCTGACAAACTACAGTTCTCCTGTTGAGGTCTCCAGCCTTGTGAGTGCTGGACCTTGATGCCTGGGTCTGGTCCTGCTTCCTCCCTCCCTCCCTCAGCCTGGAGTTTATCAATATCTTCACACACTTTGTGTCCCACATCCTGTGACATGGCTACACTTGTGCAGCTCAGTCAATTAGAGGGGACCGTGCCATCATCTGATTTGGTTTGTTACTTAGGAAAGCAGCAGTGGAGACAGGATTGATTCAATAGTCCAAGATGAAGCTTAGATGGGGAGGGATGCTCGAATAATGGGCTGTGTGTAAGTGTTAGTGATTGGTTTTAAATCAGTTTTCCTTCGCTCTGGATTTCACATGGAGGGAGAGCTGGTACTGACAATCCTCTTGCCAGAGAAAACGTGCTAAAAGGGCAATTTACTCACTCCCTGCATTGCCATCCAGCCCAGCAGGGCTCTGGAGCTGTAGGAGGCCTTCCAGTTAAACACTTAGAGTGGAAAAAACAACTTTCAGGTGTGGTTTATGACGAAACAAAAACAGATCCTGTGGGTCTGCCTGGGGCACAGCCATTGCCAAGGGCCCCAGCAGGGCTGAGGTGGCAGTGGCCCTCCATGGGCATCCTTTGTGGGAAGGAAAAGTCTGGGATGGTCCAAGATTTTGCAGCCTTTAGTGGGAATGTGTGTTCAGCACACAGAAGGGTTGCTCCTCGGGGTTTTCTCCTAAAGAGTGGCAAGAGGGTTTTGGTGTGGGCCCCTCACAGGATGGGAGGAGGATGCTGTTTCTTGCTGAGAATTGTCTCCACTGGAACCAAAACAACCGGATTAAAAAACTTCATGAAAACATACATTTAAAGAAGTGAATCTTGCTGACCAAAATATGACTCAGAAATCCAGGAAACAATCTGATTTTCCCTTCCAGAAATGGCCTGGTCACTAAAACCAAAATGACTTTAAATCAAAGCTGCCAAGGAATTCCATTAAACAGGCTGAGCGGGAGAAAAGCAGCTGTGTGCAGCAAATAACTGCATTAGCCACACAAAAAACAAATATAACAAAAGCCCCCAAACAAAATTACATTTCACAATTAGGAAATGAATAACTCTTTAGACAAAAGCAAGGCAATGGGAGAAAAATTAGCATAGACTGACGCTTCTAATTGTCTTTCCTTTAGCTCCTCTGTTCACTGATCCATCGAGCAATGATAAAGGCATTAAATTTGGTGATTATGTTCAGTGTTTCTAATGACAGTGAGCTGCCTGGGACTTGACTGGCAGTGCTCAGGTGTGTGCTGGAGGGAGCTGTGTCTCTGCACCACACTGCAATGTGCAATTGGCTGCAGGGAGGAGGTGAATCGAGGTAAAGCATCTCAACCACCTCCATCCTTAGCAGCTCTGGCAAGACTCTTCCTCCCAAGCTAGGGCAGCAATCTGGAGTGGCAGCAGAGAGGGAAACTCCTGCTGCAGTTGATTCTGGGTGTGTTCATCTCTTGTGGTGGCTGTGATGCCCTGGAGCTGGCAGCCCCTCTCTGTGGGAGCTCAGGGCCAGGCTCTGTCCCAGAGGGGCTGAGCTCTCTTGGGCTGGGCTGCCTCATGCACAGCAAGGAGGCTCCAGCATCACAATTATGATTCCCCTTTTTTATTTGTTTTCTTATCTGTAGGAACATGTTTCCCCAAAGCACATCCCCAGCTCCTGTTAGCTGGGGCTTGCTTCTGATTCTGATCAAGTTGGTACTTACGGCTTTGATTGAAGCAGGCATGTGATCTGATTATCCATATGTCCACTGGGGCGCCTGTCACAGCTTGCCTAGCACATGGCAGTGCTTATAATATCATTAACAATGTCTGAATAACAACTGTTAGTTAGAGTCAGCCTTTATTATCGCATGGGGCTTCACTGGGTTTCCTTTGATTATTATTTTTTTCCATCTTGTTGTGAGTGCCTCCCAGTGCTGCAGTAATGAAGGGCAGTTGCCTGCAAAGGGATGCAGCAACACTTTTCAAAGATGCTCGTGATGGCCTCAGAGCGGGCAGGAGGGGGGATGTTTTGGGATGTTTTAAACAGCTGCTCTTGTCCAGGACATGCCTGAGTTGTGTGAGCCAGGTCCTTGGCATCACCACTCCTTCCAGACAAGGCTAATGCAGAGCAAGGCCCAGTGACCAGGAAGGGACTGGAACTCCTCCCTGAATGAATTTAAATCTCTACCAGCCTGCTGTTTTTCCAGAGAGAGGAACTTCTCTCTGCCTCTTTGCATCCTGGCATGGGCTTTATGTCCCTGCCAGTGTCTCTGCCTCTGAGGGGATGATGGGGATGCTGCAGCCCATGGGACATCACATGCAGTATCAGAGCCAGCCCTGGACACGACTCCTCCTGAGTCCAGTGGTCATAACCATTGCTCTGCTTGGGCTTTTCCTTCATCTTTCTCCAAGCTTTAGCAAGTGCCTGAGCTCTCATTACCATCCTCAGGTCAGGAAAGGACAGTTCCAGCCCTGGGAATGTCCAGAGCATCAGGGGAAGGGGAGCAAGGTTTACCCTGCCTCAATGACATGAATTTTATGCCTCTTCCCTTTCAAGTATGTGATGTATTGACCCACTGTGTTTTTTCAGTTGTGTTGTGGTTTGCAGAAAAACAGCTCTGCTCCTCTGAGAGAGGCAACTCTGAGCTGGGTCAGCCTGGGCAGGGGGAGCTCATAAAACTCTGCTGTGAGCCACAATAGGTGCAGGGGAGGATGAAATTCTCCCTGGTGCAGGATTGTGGAGCTTGTTTCAGTCACTGCCAGCTTGAACAGGCGAAAGTCACAAAGCAGAACATGGCCTGGTTTGAAGCCCCTTCTCTCTCTGCAGTGTTTCCCAAGGGCTGAGTTTTCCCCAATCCTGAGCTGGAGGAGAGGCAGGGCAGAGGCTGATGTGAATATCCTCACTAAAACACTGCCTGCATTGCCCCTACACTGGGAAACTCCTCTGTTTCCTGAAAAGGCTATTTTCACATGCTTGCTGTGGTGGGAGGGGATACATTCTCATCCTCAGATGTGTTCCCTGCCCTGTCTGCTCAAAGACAAGAGCTGCCAAACATCAGGCATGGGTCGCCCTGTGCACTTTGTTGTCCCCTTTCCCTGTGAGAATCCCTGTGAATTCCTTTCTCTCAGAAAACAGTCTCAACACCTGCATTCCTCCTCCAGCTGCCCTGGCATAGAGCATTTTCCATCCCAAACTGGCCTTGCTGGGTTCAGATGGAGCCAGGACAGTGTGAGACAGTCTACCCACCACCACCCTGCTTAGGAACATCCTTGGCTTCCCACCTCCAGACTTACCCCAGGATGGAGATACTGACCCACCCACAACCCTGAGAAGGTTTCAAGTGCTTTTCACCCAAATTTTGTGCCCTTCTCCCCGCATTGTGCTGCCCTCCTCCAGACCAATCTTCCCAAACTCTCCTTGCAACTATTTGATTTTGACATGAGGTTTGAGAGAAAGGGCAGCAGTGGGAGTGAAGCTGGCAAGGTGAGACCAGAAGGTCTGGAGAGCTGGTGCCACAGGCCCAGGCACAGAGAACGTGACCACACATAGATTTGTACATGCATGCCCTGACTGCAGCCATGCAAGCCTCTCCAGCGAGCAGAATATGCTGTGTACTTAACTAATGAATTAAACAACTATAATTAATTCTATTTATAAGATGCCTCTAGGTGTATTTACAACAAGAACAATAAAAACAATAACGCTTTACATGATGCCAAGCAGCATTAGTTAATGCAAACGAGAACACAGAGCAGCCAAACCCCAGCACTGGCTGCCCTGTGCCTCCAGCCTGGCTAAGCAGCACTGCCTGGGCCCCTTCTCAGTTTTGTTTTGCTCCCCTCAGCTCTGATTCCAAGCACGCATTGACTTTTAAACAATGTAATTTCAAATTTTTTTCTGTTGGAGACGTCACTTAAATCTAATAATCTTCAGTTTAAAATGAGTCTTCTCATCACATCCGGACTTCACTGGACCAGTGTGTCCGTCTCAAGTAGTAAAATTTTCTGCTCATTTGCACCCAACCCCAAGCAGTGCCCAAGAAGCACCTGGAGAACCTGATGAAGTGGGGCTGGGGTTGCCAGGGGGCAGCAGGGTTGGGCAGCCATCACAGCAAACCCTGCACCATCAGCAGCCCCACGGCAGCACCCCAGTGCAGGGTTTGCCCTCCACAAGTGGCAGCCAGGGATGGAGATGCAGCAGGAGCTCTGCAGGAGGAAGGCAGGGACAGCTGTCCCTTGGGAGAGACCTCACAGGCCATCAAGGGACAGCAGGAGGGATTTCCTCACGTTCATGTTTTACCACCACATTCTCCTTCTGGTGGGAGTTTGGGCCAGTGGCTGGTGTCAGCTTGGCTTTGATCACTTGATGGCAAGGTTGGGGTGAAATATTCCTCCTGGCCCTGCACACCGAGTCTCCAGGCAAGAGCACATGTCCAAACCTTCTGATGGCTGTTAGACTTGGTTAAACCAATACTCTTTTTATTATTTTTCTGGCAATAAACATATGGGCTGTAACTCTTTTTGTCAGCACTCCAAGAAGGATTTAACACCTTCCCCGTAGAGGACAGCCTACTGATTACCTGCTGCTCTGCTGGGATGTCTGCAGCCTGCCTTCCCTAACTGCAAACTCATTTACAAATCCAGCATGCTGGATTTCTGGGGGAGCTGCAGCATTTTCCTTAGAGCAGGCATGCAGTGATCTGTGCTCCAGGAGAAGATGCACGGAGTCAGAGCCTGAGCTTGGAGGTTGCTCACTCCCCACTTGCTTTAGCAGCTGGGGAAGGGACTTGCGTGCAGCAGAGGGTCTGTCTCTTCCCAGGGGTCCCTAGAGGATCCCCTGTGGGTTATGCAAGGGATTGTGAGTGTCACCAGGGAGGGTTTGATTGTCAAACTCCACCTTCATGCAGTCCTGGGATGCCCCAGGCCCCAGGTGCTTTCCTGTCCTTCAGTTTTCTGGAGCTGCCAGTTCCTGATCTGTTGAATGATGGGGATGAGCCACTAATGATGAGAAACTCTAAAGACTTGTTGTTCTACTTTCAGCTGTTGGGTGTGATACCTGCCTGCAGTGGTGCTCCTGAGAGCAAATTTCCCCTCTGAGATGTGCACCATGGACAGCTGAGCTCAGCTCTGCACTGGCTCTCCCTTGCCCCTGTGTTGTGTGCACTGAGCTGATACCCAAGACATTTTGAGGGGCCAAGGCTGCAATATGCCAAAACAAACCCACTCAACCCATCTCCATGTTCTGGTTCCCTCTGGTCACCACCAAATGACAATGGGATGTTCTTCCCTGCAAGCAGACTGGGAGCTCCCCACCACCCTCCTCTGCAGCCCCTCTGCAAGGGGAGCCTGTGCAAAACTCCCATCCCTGCTTTCTTTGGCAGGGGTTTCCTTGAGCCTTTCAATTTTGATAGCTCCTCTTGGCACATGGCCAGCCAGTTCCATGCTCCTTTTTGCTCATCAATCTTTTCACCAAAACACAGTGATATACACTGTGATATACACTGAGAAGCATCCCCACGGGCTCCCAAGACAGCAGACAAATTACCAGATTATTTGTGAATTTTAGCCACCCGATGGGAATTCAGTGCTTCAACTGTAAACGTGAAATCAGCTACTTCCTACAACTTCAAAACAGGGAGCTGTTAACAAGTCAGGTAAATTAAACAGCAGACTCTTTGCACTAACAGGCAGAGCTGTCAGGAGAAGACAGATGCCTGCAATCAGCATGGAGCTCAGCCCAGCTCCCAACCCCTGGCTTGAGGAAGAAAGCACTGACTTATTCTGGAGCAGCTGCCTGGGAAGTTCCTCCAGGAGCAGATCTCCCACCTGCCTTTGCTGCCCTTCCTGGGATGCTCTTGCACAAACTCAGAGTGGGCAGTGGTACCAACCCATGGTGGGCACCTCACTCCAGCATCCTGCTCCTTTATGCTGTTGGCCCCTGAAAAACCTCCAAAACCAAGCATGCAAGAGCTGCGGGGGAAAAAAACCTTCAGAAATTGTGCTGTGAGCACAAAATGGCTTTAAAAGCTCACCTTGCCAGAGATCAGATAGAGGAGGAGCAGTGCTCAACCAGGGATCAAGCTGAAGGTATCACTCAGCTGAACAAAGCCACTTTTCCTGCAAAAAGCCATCAAAACCAGGGTTACAGGGGCTCATCCTCTCCTGCTGCACAGGGATCCGCTAAGCCAGAGCGTAACTCTGAGTGCTCCCACGCAGAGAAACTCTTGACAAGGGGAAAATGCAGCTACGCTCGAATTTGTTAGGTAAATTTATTATGGATAATTTAAATACACTACAGAACTTAGTGTGCCGTATGCACCCTCTGACAGGGCTCCACAGTGCTGTAATCAACTAGTGCTGACAATAGGAAATGCAGATTTATTAATTCTCATTTATATATTGGCTTAAATACCTTAGACTTAAATAAGCAGATTTTTTTTTTTTCTAATTCCCCCTTCTTACTGCATGGCAGATCAGGTTCAATTTATTAAGAATTGTCACTGGCATGAACCAATTTATATAGCACTCTTTTGAAATGTGAAAAGTACTCACAAAAAATAGTATTTTGGAGGATGAAACTAAAAGACATTGGGGTGTAAGATTCCTTTTTTCCTTGTCTTACCTCTTGGAACAAAGTTGGTAAAAAGAAGCATATGCCATCCTTGCACCTCCCTTGGAAGATTCTTTGACGGCTTGTTTAAAATATTTATGTGGGTACAGAAGGAATTACTCTCAGCTTTGTGTCTGCAAACAATTCCCAGTAGTATACTGCAGGAGGCTTTCGAGGTTTGGGCCTTTTTTTAAAGTAGTTAGGAACCCTTTGCATAAATGTCATCTGATTTTATTGTTTTGACACTTCTGCAATGATAAATATTGTTACTGAAAGTCAGCAAAACAGATGGATGGTTGCTTTGGCGGATTTTGTGAAATCTCATGCTAATTAAGGGACTGTCAGGCAAAAAAAAAAAAGAAATTGAGATTGAGGCACTGCATTTGCTTGTCTGACTCGACACCCAGGGAAAAGTGCTGCTGAGGCTTGAGGAGCCTGTGCCTTGACAGGCTCTCACCTCATTGCCCTCCTGCTCTCTACTCAGAAACCTCACAAAGTTTTGGAGTAATGTTCTCTTTCTCTCAGCTTTAAAGAGTGGATGATCTCAAAAGGTGTTGGGAACTCAGTGATGAAACAGGAGGATGGTAAAACACTCCATGTGCATCTCCCTTGGCTGTGCCTGTCAGAGTCTACACCTACAATGTCAGGACTTTTGCAGACCTGGGGATGAAAAAGCATCTGGGGATCCCTCCCTGTCTGAGAGAACAGGCACAGGAGAGGTCCCAGCACTGGGTGGGGAGGAAGGATGCAGCACCTGGTTGTCTTTAACTAAAACAGCCACAACATCAGTAAAAAGTTACAGGCTGGCACAAAATTGATTGGTTCTAGGAGGTAAGGATTGAAAAACACCGGTGGACTCAAAGGGCCGGTGGGAATGAGCAGGACCTGCCCAGGGTTTTGTTTACAGTTCCAGGTTCCCACCATTAAGCAGAAGAGCTGACAGGGTTGTTTTCCTTCCAGCAGCTTGAACTCATCTGTTTGTCTTCATCTCTATTTGCAAACAGCAGCCCAGGGCCAGCTTTGCTTTCACTTTATCCTTGCTGGCAGTGTGAGCTGCAGAAACTGGAGCTGCAGCCCATCCACAGCATGAGGGATGGGAAACAGCTGAGTAGGGAGAGCCCTGATTCCCTGAGGAGTCCAGGTTAAACAAGCCTAGTGTGGGACCCACAGAGATTCACAAGCCTCCCTGCCAGCTTGAGAAAAGGGTGGAGACATGACCAAAAATGTTCCATCACTGTGGGCTCCACACTTTACCAGCCTTTTTCATGTGAAGGGCAAAAGGATCCTGATTACATCCTTGAGGATCCTGATTATCCTTGGTAATCCTTGATTAGCATCCTTGATGATGTCCTGAATGTGATTTTTTTTTTTTTTTCCTGAGGCACCTAAGCTGTGCAATGTGGGACAGCAGAGTGCAAGGACCAGTGCAATGCTGGTCTGGGATCAAGGAGTAGTTGAGCTACAGAACCAGGTCTGTCACTACTCATTGACTTCGTTAGAGATAATTCATCAAGGATATTAATGTTCATTTTCTTCGTTGCAGCCTTCAGCTGGTTTCTCCCACAGCAACTTTATATTCATCACCAGGGCAAGCAGTGCTGACAATAAAAATCCAATGTTCCCCAAAGGGAAGGGGCTGTTCATCACCAGGTGCCGCTGCTGTACTGGGGCATGGGTGGCTGCAAGCAGATGATGGTTCACCTCTCTCATCCCTCCCAAAATATTGCTGAGAAGGTTTTAAAGACAGCAATCACAGGCCTGGATGTGTCTCACCACTCTCAAAGCCTGGAGAACTTTGGTGGGAGTCTCAATCCTCTGGATGACTTTTTCCAACCAGGGCAGAGAGTGGAGAGTTCGGGGAGCGATTTCTCCAGTCCAGGGGGCAATTGCTCACCAGGATGTCCCTGCATAGATCCCAGGCTGCTGTCCCATGGTGAACAAACCCCACCACGCTCCCCACAGTGGCAGAGTCCACTCCCCCACTGCAGCTTCTGCAGCAGCACCTCTCCTTTCCACATCCACGAGTGCCAGATATTTCTCTCCTTTTATGGGGTTATCCCAAACCCCCTACTGTACTTCCTCAAGATATCCCATTCCAAAAAGACCTTCCCACTGACATCCATGCTCCTGTACATGGTTAGAATCCTATCACAGTTTGCTTAGCAGCATCACCCAAACAGCCCCAAAATGGGCAACACGAAAAGAAAACCCAACCATTGCCCCTTCCTTTGTCTGTAAGTATCTTCCAACCCTCCCAGTCTCCAAAGTACTTGGCTTTGAAAGCTTGGCCAGATCTTCACTGGCTTTCGTACTGATCTTGATGTTGCATTTTAGGCTTCCTTTTAATTTAAAAAAGAAATCTCAATGTTATTTTGCCTTTTTTTTTTATTATTATTTCCCAGGATGCTAATATTCCTTTCAATGGGCCTTGATTAATAGCTGAAAGCTCAGGAATATTCCTGGTATTCACTTAGCCCGAGCAATTACACTGCAAAAAGCAGCATGAGGACCCTGGGTTGACATGCAAATAGCCATGTTACACAATTAGTTGATGCAAAATTAATTGGAATAATGACAAATATAGTCAAATAAGGCTGGGTTTAGGCTGTGTAAATCTGAGGCATACCTTAGGGTTATACAATTAAGAGACATAAGGAAACAACAGCAGAATCCTTCAAGGACAAAAAGCCTATTCCTGAGAAAAATTATTTTCCCTTTAGATCCAACCTGGGAAAAACTGGCATAACAAAAAAGCAAAGTGACCTAAATATGACAAAGACTAGACAGGCACATGTCCCTTACCTGTGTGGGCTTGCACTGAGAATTACCAGCACGAGTCAGGGCACCTCACCCTGGTTCCATCCCACAGGGCTCCTCCACCCAGTCTCAAAGGCTTGGAAAAGGCCAATCAACCCCAAACCAGCCCAAGCCTCACAGGACACCTTTGCTTCTGCTTCTCATCATTTTTTATAACCCAAGAACCACCAGACTTTCTTGGAAGAAGAAAGAAAAGAATCACACTAACATCTTGCACAGCATTGCCACGATGGTCCCCACTACAACCCAGTAAAAAGGAGGATAAACTTTGAATGTTCATCTGTCAATTTTATTTCCCTCCCATCTGTTTCTTGCTGGTTTGCAAGCCCAGAAATGGGGAGAGAAGGTGGGTTGCAGTCGCTTTTTTCTGCAGCTGCTTCAGAGCTTGCCTTCCTGCCATCCAGGCTGACAGTGGCCTGTGATCCACACAGTGACCAAACCTGCACAGCCCCACAGTAGCAAAATAATTATCCAGGAGGCAGGGAGCACTGAGGGCTTCCTGCAGCCACAGAAACAGGACACACTCTCCCTGGAATGTGCAGAGGACTGTCATGCCTCAGGGTCCTTGCAACGTTCATTTTATTTTATTACTGCTTTATTTTCCTGTCCTTTAGAAAACTGCTGCATTAACCCCCAGATCTTAGATATTGAGCCTAGCCAGTGTTCAAAGTTTAATTACTCTTACTGTTAATTATGATGCTTGCACAGAGTGCTTGCCATCCAGGCCTGGTTAGCTTTGATTCTCTGCACGGTTTTAAAGGTGGGATGTATTTTAGGGGTAGTTTTATGTCCTCTGATGATAGAAACCCCTGATAGATTCTGGGTGTAGAGACAGATCTGAGAGCATCCCAGGATGACCCCAAGCAAAGGCTTTCAAATGTGCAAGACAAGATATCCTGGAGGGAGGTGTCCTGATCCAGTCTGCACTTGTTTTCCTATTCCCTGTACCTTGGTCTATGGGTCTGAATGGTCTCTTTTATTCCTGCTCTTCTTGCTCATCTTCTCAAACAATTCTATTGTCTGAGTTTGAGTTCTCAGTGAGTGGGCCTGCAGAATGGTCCCCAACATAGCTGAAGCAAATTAATTTAAGAATTGATTTGATTTACGGAGAACTTTTCTGCATGTTTCACCAGCTTGTGATAGTCTGTATATTTTCAAGGCTTTAGATATCAACTTCTTCTCCTGTCTTGATCAGTAGCCTTACTCTATTGGTTGAAGAGGGAATTAATCAAACCCTATAAAATATTCTCCGTGCTCAGACTCTTACTGGGGTTCTATTGAGAAATAAATGATGCTTTAGGACTTAAATCAATGTTCCTTGAGCCAATACCCTTCACATGATTTCTGTGGGGTTTGGATCAGCTCTTTAGCATACACACTCTTACAGTAAGTGTTCTTTATCTAGAGAAGATATTTAGCCTTGAGAAACGACCAGCAACATCTTAAGCAGCCAAAGACAAATTCTTCTTGATCACACATACAATAATGATTGATGGTAATGGAAAAAAACAAATGCTATCATGATGATTTACTTGCCTGTCAAAAAAAATTAGTCATCCTAGAATTACACCAAGCTCATGTGTATGTGGGGATATGTGCACAAGCACACGTGTGTAGGTGCACAGGCCAGCTTGCATCTGTGACAGCAGAATGTGTGCATGCTCTGGGGCTGGGCAACACAGTGACAAAAGAGTCTCTTGCACAGTGGAAAATATAATTCACAAGGGTGGCAGCCGTGCTTTGCTGAGGGATGATGAGAGGAAGCATCTAATTACCAACGTGTGCCACGTGAACTATGGCTGGTGTGTAGGAAAACACAAAAACACGAGTGCTGAGGCCTCATTCCACACTGCAAGTTAAACCAGCCTGGTTTTAAGCATGGACAGTTTGAACATATTTCATCCTGGGGATTTTTGGTGACATGGAATGGAGGTGATTTTGCAGGACCCCAGTGTCATGTATGTGCTGTCACCTATTTGAAATAGATGTGTATTTCATCTGGTATTTATTTTTGCCAGTTGGGCAGTGGAGGTTGCTGCTATCAAACATTTGGGTTCCTTGCTGCTGGTTGGGGAGGAGGGATCTTTGTGGGATTTTATTTGTTGGGGTTTTTTCCCTCCCCCAACACAATTTCAGGTGGTTTCATATCATTAATACTGGTCGTGAACCTCCCCTCACATCTGAAACCAGCACGAGGGCACAAGAGTGGACAAGACCATCCCAAGATCTCTGTTTCTTTACATAAATCAAATTCTTTTACAATCCTTCAACATAACACATTAAAATATTCCTGTCTTGCCCACTCTCTCCCGGCAGCTCTCCCGGATTGCCTGCGAGAGGAGTGGAGACCCCTGGGAATTGTTTAGCAGCGATTCACTGGGTCAGTGTATTAGAACAGACTCAAGTCTATCAGCCAGATGGTGACTTCAGAAAAAAATTGACACACCATTTCAAACTGATTTCACGCAAACCCTCCTGAGGGGAGCCAGTGGGAATCCAGCAATCAGATCTGTTGTGAATAAATATTACAAAATTGTCAATTACAAAAGGGATGTTTAAAATGTTTGACTGAATTAGAATCTATTCATTCCTTGCCTTATACTTTGATGATGGATCTCTCAATATCACTGACTGATTGCTTCCCTTGGCCAGAGAAATCTCAGATTTTAATTTTTTTGTTGGAAGAAGTTACTGTGCTGCCTTCCCAGGCTTTTATGGTAAGCAGGCATCTGAGATAAAAGATAAGCCAGGTACAATTTGGAGCATGATGTCTTCTACAGATAACAGCTTAAAAATGAACATTGGACTTAATAAGGCAATCAGGTCTGAATGCTTTCAAAGCTACACAGGACCAAGATCTCTCATGAGTAAATTTAATCAATGTACATGCAAATGTCTGCCTTTGCAGGCAGGAGAAGTTTGGTTCACTCCTCTTTCTTTTTTTTTTTTTTCTATCTCTGAGGTGGTTCAATTTTTTGTCCCAGGGTGGTATCACCAGTTGTCTCTCTCTCTATAGATCTTAAAGTAGTAAAGAGTAAAGCTCACCTCTGAGTGGAACTCTTGTTGCCACAGGTCTTTTAGCTGGTCAGTGCAGGTCAATCTTACCAGTCCTTCACTCCCACCAGATGGAGATATGATCACTAGAAAGGACAGTGAGGCATAAATCAAAGTTATTCCACAAACATAATTTCAAAAGGTTTCTAAGGATGAAAATGAAATTTATAAAGCTTCATTAGTGCAGTATCATATAATTGAATCCAGATTGTAGTAAATTTATAGATTTATACAAATTAATGTACTTTGTTTTCATCCTGTATTTGTCTCAATTTCTGAGGGATTACAGCACTTTCTAGTAGTCCTAAAATTTCTTCAATAAACAGATAAATCTCTCTTCTAAATAATCCAGATTCCAGGCCTTGTCTCACCAGATTATATCTACAATTCAGCCATCAGCCTGAACCTGATCTGGGCCTGGAAGAATCTTTCTTAGCAAATATTTGTCCACCTTTTTAGAGACTTGGTTTGCCTGACTCAGAGGCGCTCTGGATGTGAGCAGTGATGTGTGGTATTTATATTGCCTTTCCCTGCGCCCTTGCTCCCTGGGCAATGGTCGTAGGCAGCTCCAAAGAGGAAAGAGCCATAAAAGCTGATGTCTCTGCCCAGAAGTGATGAAAGATGATCTCACATCTGGGTGACACCTGTGGTCTCTGTCCCTCTTGCTCTAAATACCTGCTGTTTATCTGCTGTCCTGCCTCTTGCTGGAGTGGCCCATGCTGCTGGGGTCATGAAAAACTCTCGCTGAATCCCCTCTTGCCTTGGGCTCCCACCACCCTCCCCAGTGTGGCTGCAATCCAGTGCTGTCCTCACTTCTCCTCCCCAGCCCAGAGACAGCATCACTGACCCACCAGTACCCCCAGTCCTGGCTTTGCCTCTCCTGGAAATTGTATCTTGCCTTCAGCAAGGCCTGGGACAGTCTCATGCCTTGCAATGGCCATGTCATGGAGTGGCAGCCCCAGGCAGCTGAGATGGGCCCCAGGTCCCCCTGGCACTGGGTGACATCTCCTTCCCACTCCCTCCGTGGTTCTTTGTCCTTATGTCCCCCTAGCACCTGCCACTGATGGTTCCTTAGGGTAGAGAAGCAAACCAAAGACAAAAGTGCCCTTGCTCCACATGGCTGGGACCAGAGTTTCCTTGCTGAGGTCTGAGACTCCTCCAGCATGTCCTGGCCACCAGGTCCCTGCTCTTCCTTAATGCCCTTCCCAGGCACTGCAGGAACTTCAGTGGCACCACAGCTCTGCCATCGACCTTCTGCAGAACTCCCCTTTGCCAGGCCTCTTGGTCATTTCCCAAACTCCAGACCCCCCTGTGGCCCTCGAGCTCTGTCCCCACACCCTGCTGCCCTCCCAGCACACAGCACATCAGGCAGCATCCAGGCTGCCTTCCTGGGAAACTGCAGAGAGCCAGGGACAGCAGATAGAGTTGCACGGTCATTATTTCCAGGAGCCTCTTGATCAGTGGTATGAAAGGCAACAACAAAGGTCATCCTGAACTTTAAACTCAACACCGTTTCCCATCCCCCCAGCAAAGCACCCAGGCAGTAAATCTTTCTGTGATGAGGGAGAGGGCACCATTCCCAAAGAGCAGGGCCTTCCCAGGCCTCCACTTCAGCAGCTGAGCCTGTGTTCATCCGAGGCAGAGACACAAAGCTTTGGTTCTGAAACTTTTAGCTCAGCCTCTACCTCCCATTTCTACACCAGCACAAGATGTTGGGAGGTCTGGTGGTGCACTGGGCTGTCCCTCACTCGGGGATGGGGCTGACAAGTTTGGGTGGGGTGTGCTGGGGACACCCCAGGCAGAGGAAAGCTCAAGGGAGCTGGGTCTACCTGCTGCCTCAGAAACAGGGAGATGTGGATGTGGCATCAGTTTTATCCACCTCCAGGCTCAAGGGGATTTTCCATCCCGGGGAGCATTTAAGGCTTTTGGGGGCTTCAGTGTTCCCAAAACACTGTCATGCTTTCAAAGAAGTGTCTCTCTCTATGGTGAGATTTTTACAATAACTACACATTGCACACCAAGAGGTATATTGTAACAAAGAAAAACACCCAGAGAAAGAGAAAATACGTCCTGACTCCAGAAAGAGTTCCACACAAAACGTTCAGATTTGAGTCAATATTACTGAGAATTTTTAATAAAATTGCTCCGAAATTTCCCTCTGAATGACAATCAGAAACCACTTCTGTCAGCCACTGAAACTGCCTCACACTCTCTTAGGTCGTCTCTGAGGTTCCACACTCTTCCATCCTCTCGCTTTTTTTTTTTTTCCTTCCTTCCTATAATAAGATTTATTATTGGGTTATTCTTCATGGTATATTAGCCCTTAGCCAGAGTCGGTGCTGACAGAAATGTTAGTCATTTGGGCTCTGCTTAACCTGCTAAGAAGAACTGAATTTACAGAACGGGACGAGGCTTTTTATGATTTCATTCCAGAGCCAAATCAGATAAGAATAATTATCCTCTCCTGGGATATTAGGCAGCACCTCCCCAGGACCGGCAGCTGACAGCTGTTTTATTGGTTGAGTCACTTGGGTCTGGAGTCGAGGATTAATTGTTCGTGTGTCCGGGTGGCTCCAGGAAAAACAGTGAAAGGTTCTTTCTGGAGATGGGAGATAATTTATTTTCAATTGTTTTCATGCTCATGATTTCAGCGGACAAGGTGAATTAAAAATAAAATCGTATAAATAACCCTGCTCCCACCACTCTCTGCATCCGTTGTTAAACACTGGCTTGTGCATTTCACATCTAGGGGTCTTCAGCAGAAAGAAAAAATGCAGCATCAGAGGAAATACAGTCCTTCCAAAGCAAGTTCAAGTCCATTTGTCAGCAAAAGTCCTCTCTGACCAACCCACAAAGGCAGTGCTCAATGCCCACCCTGCCCTTCCTTGGCACCCACCCCCAAATGCTTTTATTCAGAATTAATTTACTCCTGCCTATCACCTGCTTGAGATTATTCTAATGATAATGGCCTCGATCCAAAGCAAATTAAAAACCAGTGGTGAGGCTTTCCCTGACTCGAGCAGCCTCGCACTCGGCTGAGCGCGGCTTTGCTGCAGCCCCCTGTGTGTCCCGGGTGGCAGGGCCTGGCTGTCCCCTGGCTGGGACACACGCTGTGCCTCTGTGATGGGCAGAAGGGGCCCAGGAGTGGGCAGGGAAGGCAGTTGCCTGGAGCAGCAGGGGCTCAGGCAGCTCAACCCCACCACCCAGCTTGTCTGCACGGCTCTGCCAGCGCTGGGGAAGCCGGGGAGGATTCCTCGCCCACCCTGCCCTGGGATGCAAGTGGTGGCAGGAGTAGAAGTCCCTGCTTGACATCCCTTCTCCTCTGCCTTGTGGAAGCTGTCTGTCCATGGATTGTGTTTTGCCTGTGTGCTGAGGAGGGGGAGCAGCTCCAAGGGAGTTTTTGCTCTGGGGTTTGCAGTTTGAGTGGGAAGGGGCAAGTCCCCAAGTCCCCTTGCAGAGCTCACATCAGTGCTCCCACAGTTCAGCTCATGCTGCAATCACTGTGCCTCAAAACAGGGAAGTGTTCTGGCAGAAAGAGCCTGGCTGTGTGGGGAAAGAAATTTATAACACCTGCATCCCACCCTTTTGACATCTTCGTGTTGTGTCCATATCTGTGGTACAATTGCTTTGGATTGCACGGAGAGTTTTAAGTTCTTCTTCTTGAAAAAGAAAGAGTCGGGACAAACCATCCCTTGGGCTGGCTGAATGAACAGGGGTCTTATGGCTTTGGAGCAGGGTGGGTCCTTGCAGTGCTGCACCTCAAACCCAGGGAGCAGAGCCCTCCAGCAGATAAAGGACAGGAGGGCTTTGTGTGCATGCAAGAGACGTTGGACAGTTTTCAGGCTTGGCACAAAGTGAGCAAAAGTCTCCCTGAAGCCAACAAGCGTCTTTGCCCACTTCTGCCAGGGCTAACTTTGTCCCTGAGGCCATTACCCGGGGGCTTTCAGGCGCTTCGGGTGCACAGTGCTGATCTGTCAGATGAGGAAGTTATGAGGAAGCAATGGAGTGTCACGAAGGGATTGAAGAGAATTGATACGTGAGCCCGGATAATTATGAGGTTGCCAGTCCAGTGTCATTTCACGGCTGGGCTGGCTCTTTGTGGTGTATGATACCCATCAATGCAAAAATGGAAATGAAGATAAATGGGGCAATGGCAGCAGCAGTTAGATCTGTCTTGCAGGCTGACTGCTGAAGTTCCCTGTTGATTTGGGAACAGCATCCTCCATCAGCAGCAGGAGGTGAATTTGGAAACTGTGACTTGCCATAGCCAGCTATGGGATCCAGGACATTGAATACTATGAGGTCACCATGCTGGGCAATTTTAAGAAAATAGTTGGCCAATCTGTACTTTTTCAGGGTTAAATTGTTGCTCTGCTGTGTCTGCTTTGCCTGTTAAGGTGAACATCACAGGAGAGGTTGAAACAGGACAGCGATGCAACTGGGCTAGGAGGACATCAGGGAGTGACAAAGCCATGGCGTGGAAATTTTAAGTTAGACAAGAAATAACAGGAGCTAAGACAGAGGGTCTTAAAGGATTTCCATACAATAGAAAAATGTAGGACAAGCAAAGTTTTAAATTCTGAAGAAGAGAAGAAAAAATTGTTTCCACGCAGGAGAGAGCTGTCTGTGATGTACCTGATCAGAGTCCCAGTAGACAGGACACTGAGGCTCAGCTGGGCAGTGTGACTTTCTGAAGGTCACATCAGTATTTCCCTGATTATTATGAGAAAATGGAAACTTGTGATTTGCACCAACACGTGTTGCATCATCCTGAAGCTGACCTGGGCGCAGTCAGTCTGACCCAGTAGTTACAGATAGAAACCCCTGATAAGCCTGAGATGCAATATTTTAGAAGAGACAGGATGATTCCTACAGAAAGAAATTTGTAGGAATTATAAGAAGATGTTGCACATTAAAAAAAAATTATCTTGGCTATAAATTTAGTTAGGGAAATTTTTGTTCTGTGTAGCAGCTTCTTATAGTCTGACTCTGTCTACAGAGAGGTGCCAGAAACCCCAAGGTAGTGGTGGAAGGTGGAGAGGAGGAAGCTCTGAGGATGGTTTTGAGAAACCAAGTGTTTTGATTGTGATCCCGAGCCCTCTGCAATGAAGAGCGATGCCAAACAGATGATGACATGATTTATTTGCAGAAGGTGCTGCCCTCACCATGCATGAGATGTCCAGGAAATAAAGGCTCTCAGACCTCAATTAGCAATGAGATTCCAGTGATAACAAAGCACTGATTGCTGCCTGGGATGGAGGAGAGCAAGACCTGATTAGGGGAGTAGTGGAGGGTGTCTCTGTAAACATGGTCAAATCCGGGGCTAAAGTGCTGGGCTGACATTACCTGTCACCCTCTGTTCCCCCCACTTCCATGAGAACACGTGAGAGCTTCAGCCCATATTTGCTGCATGGTCTCCACAGAGAAGACACATTTCTGGACTCAGGAGATGGAGATTTGGGTAAGAAGCACTCGCAGTGACTGTGCACAGTGTTTTGCAGATCAGTGGGGATGCTGCTCTGCATCCATTTCAGCCAGGAGAGAAGAAGGCTTGGGTCAGGCAGAGGAGCAGTGCATGGAAGACAGTGGCACTGGAATCACCACTACACCCACATAATGCTCAGGAGGAGGGGAAATTTGAATGTCCTCCAAGTTTAGGATGCTAAAATAAATGAGGAGCATTTGGGAACCCAT
Organism: Thryothorus ludovicianus; assembly: GCA_013397245.1. Lineage (NCBI taxonomy): Eukaryota > Metazoa > Chordata > Aves > Passeriformes > Certhiidae > Thryothorus > Thryothorus ludovicianus. The sequence goes on along the minus strand of VZTB01005860.1, from coordinate 297,633 downwards.
CTCGCCCCTGCAAAGAGAAGAATTATTGAGAACAGAAGATGGAGTGACCCTGTCACCAGCCTAGCAAACATTTAATACAAAGTCCAGCAGCTCTAGATAGCTCCTTCGTGAAGCATAACTAAGACGTTGACAAGAGATTTAAAAACTTTGTCGCATCAATGCAAGAAATTGGAACTGGATGCAGTTTTATTGGAAAAGTAAGGGCTTTTTTCCATTTCTATGTTCAATAGAAAACTTAAATATTGAAAGCTCTCTGGGGATGGAAAATCTCCTCTAGTTCACCCCATGGCAGACAAGAGGGATGATAGCTTTTCAAACCAAGGCTGAGACCTCTCCTGGGAGGAAAAACAGCAGGAAAAAGGTCAAAAGGTTAAAGCTTAAATTTAGGGAACTTGTTTCCTTCATTACTTTTAAATTTCACCCTTTAAGATAAGAATTTAATAGCACAAATTTGGGAGGTATTTCCATTTTCCCCATTAGGAGATAGCTGCATGCAGCGGATGCAGTCAGGGCTGCAGAGTTTCTCTCTCTTGCTGGCAGAGTGGTGGTGGGAGGTTGGTGGGTTGAGGATGAAGAGACCTCCAACTCACCCCATAACCTGGAAGCAGGTTATTCACTCTTTTCTGGTTTTTCTCCCATGTAAAAGAGGGGCTGAAAAGGGCTCACAATCACTTGGCATTGCCCTCATCAGCAGAACTCAGACATCTCTGGGAAGTGATAGGACAGTGATGCCTGTGCCTCAGTTTCCCCAGCCATGGCAAAGCTGTGCTGTCCCCCAAAACAGGCTGGAGCTGTCCTTATAAATCAGCCAGCTAGCAGGACTTAGAGCTGATGAAACAAAATCAAGCAGGAGAAAGTTTATATCATTTCTATTTTTTTCCCCCCCCAAATCAGATGCAAACCTACTCTGCTCAAATCCTCTGCTCTTAATGTGAGACTCTGCCAGTTTAAGAGGGGGGCAAAGCGAGGATTTCCGATGCAAAATTCAGGACAGTCGAGAGGCGATGTAATAATTGTCAGTCCAGAGAGCATCCCAGTGCACATGTTCGGAGGATAAGAGTGTCACCAGAGTCTATTGTCTGTCCCCTCTCTGTTAAAGTAGAGATAAGGCTGGGATAAATCTCACTGGGACATTCTGCCCTATGATGTTATTTCATGCCACATCACCTAATAGGTGTATTTTCACACTGCTTGCTACTGCTGTGAGGCTCTGCAGCTCCTAGCCAGGCTGACAATCTCACTATATGGAGAATGGAATAGTGACGGCTAATTGATTTTACAGCAGTACCGAAGGACAGACAATGAAAGTACCATCAATTTAATCCACTATTTAATGGTTCCAATTTAGCCTCTGTAAATGCTCACTAAACTAATTTCTCTGGGTTCAGCAATCTGAAAAGCTATCATATCTCTAATCTCCTTCAATATATTCATCTGGAAAAGGGAATTTAGCCAATTCTGATGTGCGGAGATGATCTGTTAGCACAGTGTAAATGTTTATAACACGGCAATCTAGTTCGTTTATAAGGATATGAAAAGTTTTATTGGGGAGGGCACTGAAGTGGAACCACGGGATAATAGGCAGTTACCCAGCAGTCTCTGGGAGCCAGGGAGCGGGCAGGCATGCAGAAAAATACTAGGATTTACTTTAATCCCAAATTGTAAGCTAAAGTTCTGCCCAGTACACGATGCACCTGGGACTACTGGAACAAAGGATTGTCTCCCGTCCCCCCGTGACCCAGCCTTTCACGCTACACCATGATAGCAACAGTCATTTTATTTCCTCCAAGAGGCTGAAAATTAGTTTAGTTTTAGCACATATATATCTCCTTGCCCAACCAAGTTGCTAGAAGGGAGCTTGTCTTGAGGGCACTTTCTTTCCTCTAAGGTTTGGGGGATTGGTATTTGACTTCTGGGTTTTTTTACAGAGGTTGGGTTTTTCGTGATGAAATCTGGTTGCCCCCAAGTCCTGGAGCCTGACCTTCTCCAGCTGCCAGGAGACCTCTGCTGCTCAGGCAGCCCTGACACCCTCCTGAAGCCAAGGTGCAGTTTTTTCCCCAGCTGCAGTAGGAACAAGACTCAGTGATCTGTCTGTAGAGGGGAAAGTTCCCTTGAGGTTTGAAATTCTTCTCCAGCAATTCATCCCTACTTTCCCTCTCTTGGAGAAGAGGTTATCCTTGGTCCAAATCCAAAGCTGAAATCTGCCACCAATCCAGGACAAAACATACCAGGTTTAGGTTTTGGACCCTATGCAAGCACCATCCCTCTGTCTTTGTTGCCTGTATCCTGAGGAGAACAGAGACTGGTGTGTGCTGGTTCTGCTGCCAGAAACTGGGGGTTGTTCCTAAAGCTGCTGTGGACACTGGGAACATGTGACAGACCATTTCTTATATTTCGAAATTTTAAAAACTTCTCTCAAGATTACACTTGCGGGAGGACATTCAGTTTTGGGAGCAGTTTGCAGCCTCAGAGTTTTGATGGTAAGAAGGAAGAGAAAAAGCCTTTTAAGCCATCACAAAAGAGGGGCGTGTCAGTGAAATAATCTCTGTGTGTAGTTTTTTATTTTAAATATAATGCCATTTTAATAATAGCTCTAATAGCTGCCACATGCTAACACACATGCAGGAGAGAATCTACCTCTGAAGACACAGACGTGCCTCTGTGCAGGGACACATGGGAGCAGCTCACAGCTCATCGAGGAGCTCTTCATCCCCACTTGTCATCACCATGCCTGGTTTGTCACTTCCTGCCCTTTTGACAGGACCTGGCAAACCCATCCGGGCACCCAGGACTGCAGCTGGCACTAACTGGCCTGGGCTGGCGAGTGTCTTTCATGGAGAGAGCACTTCTGGACTGCAGTGCCTTTGTAGTCCAACCATCCTTTTTCCCCTTTTAAATTCAAAGACAATTCCACAAATGAGCTTCTGCTTGATTAGTGTTTTAATGAATATATCTGGATACACCACAAGTCCACCAGCCGTGACTCCAGAGCCACAGGCGATGCTATCCAGATGCTGCCTTTGTGCTGTCAGCTCGGGGTGTTAATGTCAGCCACGCCAGGGGAGCGACAAGGGCAATAGCCAAGGAATCAGTGTCGTGTGAGACCGTGGTGTTCCCCGGGCCGAGCTCTGCAGCCTCAGCACGGGTCCAGATGGGCGGTGAGAGGCACTGGGCTGTGCCCCTGTGCCTGCCTGGGACCCCGAGCCCCCACTCCAGCCAGCCCCTTTGCTGGAGCTGCAGCACAGATTACTTGGCTCCCTTTTTTTGGCTGGGCTGCAGATGGAGAAAGGGCTGCTCACTCACCGAGTGCGCTTGTGATCACTTTGGATGGGGAAATCCTGAGCAAGGGCAGATCTCCTTCTGCTCCCCTGGACTGATCCCTGGAAAGGGACGCTGCACAAGATGCTTTATGGCAGCAGGGCACATTTTTTCCCTTGTAAATTATATTTAACATTCCAGAGAACTTTATTGCATTTGGTGTTAGGGTTTATGAAAAAATCTGTATTTAACTTCAAGCCCTGGTAAACATCTTTGCTTATGTTGTTATGTGATTCTTTATTTGAGTATTTCGATTTAATTTCACAGTTCATATACCTTAAAGTTTTGATTTTTTTCCCCTCCCCTCTCATTCAGGGAGAGCCAGGGCTGGCCAGGGGCTTGTTGGTCTCTAGTGAGCTCTACCCACCCACAGGGTGAGTGATCCTGGGCTGCCACCTGCACGTGTCATCCCTAGAGGGGTGCCTGGGCATGGGGAGCAGGCAGGAGACCCTCTGAGGATGGGGAAATGCTGCATCTCAGCCTGCTGCCATCCTCAGCTCAGCAGCTTTCAAGAAGCCAGTTTTCTGAAATCAGTCATCCCTGGGAGCTCCCAGGGCTTTCCCAAATTGGAAATGTGTAGGGCTGAATGCAGGTCAGCACAATGGGGCTGTCCCTAGGACCACGTCTGAGCCAGGTGTCAGGAGTCCACCCCAAAATCTGTCTAGGGAGGGTTTTCTGCTGGCACCAGCAGACCCTGAATCAAGCCAACAAATGCACCTGTCACAGCTTCGGCCTCCACAGAGGGAGGAAGGGGGGATGAAGCACCAAAAGGATGACAGCCATAAAGACTGCAGGAAAATGTAAATGTGGAGCTCAGTGGCAAATCTTGTTGGCCTCCAGGTGCCAGGGCTTGGCTGCCAAGTGTACAGATTATTTTGATAGCATGACACAGCTCAGTACCTTGGGTTTGTGCTGCTTCCACCAGCTCCATCCTCCTGGTCTCATCAGGAACATTGAATGTTCACCACCCAGAGATCACATCCCCAAATTCTCCTGCAGCTCTTTGGCAAAAGGGAGAGATGTGCAAAGGTTTGTCTCACTTGGATAATTTATTAGAAGCTGGTGAGGCTGTTGCCCAGAAGACAAGAAAAGGTGAATTGGATAATGATGGGGATTTCTGTAGTGCTCTTTAAAAGATGTGTGTGTAAGATCTTGCTTCCCTATTTATGCACTCCTCCTGCAGGATTATCTCCCTCCAGACCCAAATGCAGCAGCACTTTGGCAGCTCAAATGGTCACAGCTGTATGTCCACTTCCCACTGCCGTTTACAAAACACCATTTTTAACCTGAGCCTGTGATTAAATTGTCTGATTGATGTTATTCAGGGAAAAAAAAACAAAACAAAAGGATGTAGAGTTTTTTGGAGAGTTTTCCTTTTCACACTTAGATTTATGGTCCAATTTTTACTTAGACAAAACCCAATGCAACATTGCTGAATAAACATCTATTTTAGGAAGACCTTATGGAGGAGAAGTGACCTTGTGGGTAAACCCCTCCCATCCCAGCCCACACCAACATGACACAACACTTTGGTGTTTTTGAAGAGAGAGATTTTTTTTTCCAGTGATGTTTGTGATTGCCATATACTGGAGATTTCCTATTTACTCCAACTAGCCTGGCTCACCAAATAATCACTATTTGCATTTCGAAGGACTTTCCCACAAATGTGTGTGTCATACTGATACACAGCTTCATTTCCTTTGGATGCTCTAGGCCGTATGTTCCAGTCTTGAATATGAAAATCCTGTCTTGGAATGCCAAAGGTCTCAATAAATCCACCAAAAGGAAAACATTTTTTATTATTCTTGAGTAAAATCAAAACAGACATAACTCTTCATCAGGAAATGCACCTCTCCAACGAGGGGGAGGTTAAACTACATCCAGAAGGGGTGAAATAAATTGTATCTTTGCCTTTCTAAATGAAGAGTCATACTCTACTGCACATCTTTGTACAAAATTCCCATTGACACCAATTCCACTTATTTATTGATTGTTTTTTTATGTGCTCAATGCCATAGCAACGGGCTACATTCCATAAATTAAATGCAACATTGCATTAAGTTAAACTTCTCGCAATGGAGAACACACACAGCACCCAACCCTGCGCTGCTCCTGAGCACTGATAAATAAACCAGCAATTATCCCAGGCTGAGCAAACGCTGGCAAGGGATTGTGAAAGGCAGTCAGCTTGCACTTCTCTTGGTGGATGGGCACAGGCACCTCCACGTGCACACAAAATCACCGAGTGTGGCACATCACAGAGCAGGGCCCTCGGTCTGCAGTCAGCGGGAACATTGCTTGGCTTGCTGCTGGTGTGATACTATTTAGCTCCAAGCTACTCCTCACTTGTGTAAAATTAAGCAAATGAGCAAAGAGAGAAGTCCTGGATCATCAGAATAACTACAGCTCGTCTGCATTTATGGGTGTCATTCATTTTAGTGACATCATTGCTCCATGGTAACGAGTATATTTTAGATTGGAGAAATAGATGGCATGAAAAATAGATTAGTTTTATTTAGATAGATTGTATCATTATATAAATAGATAGACCACTCTATTTCTACTCATCTTCCACCTCCTGGTTAATAGGACACAGTTTTATTTATAGACAGACATGCAGGAAATATTTCCATGTAAATGTTTCATAATTCTGTTGTATTTTAGTGTTTTATTTTAATGGGTCACCCCAATTGTACCAATCTGAGCTAGGTAATATGTTTGTGCAAAGAGGAGAGTACTTCAGGGCTGTCCAGATGGACACAAAATAGGGACTGCTCAGAGAGCAGATCTATCTCATGTGTTCAATGTGGGAGAGTAAGGACTGAAGCTGGGTCCTGAAGAGACATCAAAAAGACTTCAAGCAGGGAATTACTCATTTGGGTTATAGTAAAAAAAGGGGGAATTGGGAAGAGAGGGCGTGAGGGAGCACACACATTTGTCTGTCCAATCTGGGGCCACACTAAGCAGCCAAGAAATTCCATGCTGTCCCCTCTGCATGGTGAATGGAGAAAGAAATGGAGAGAGACCCCAGGTGCTGTTGGAGGAAGGGTCCTGCCCCACCTGCGGGTCCTGTCTGCTGGTGACACCCCAACAGACTCCTGGCTCCCACATGGCATTTTGGGTGGACATGCCAGCCTCCCTTTCCCCAGGGCGGCACAGGCAGCCCAAACCCCTTTCCCCATGCAGGCTCCCACCCCAAACCCTGCCTCGCCAAGAAACACGACGGCACCTCACCCACGATGGCCCACAGGGACCGAAACCAGCGGGCAGGTGGCACAGAGCCTTGACCAGCCCAGGTGAAGGAGCAAACCCAGCAAAGGCAGGCAGGCCAGGCTCACCCTGCCCCTTGACGCGCGGCTGTGGCGGCGCCGGCGCCTTCCCCACGCGGCTCAATTACGAGCAGACAAGGCAGTGTCACATGTGATTCACAATGTCGATTTCATGCTCGCGGTAACCATTTACGAAGGAGCTGTGGAGGTTTTACATTTGATAAGAAATCAGCGGCGTTTGTGTTTGTAAAAGACCGATCACGGAGTGTGACAGCTCCGAGAGATTGCTGCGGAGCATTGAGTGCACGTCTGTAGTCTGTCATGGAGCCATAAGTATTTATTTCAGATGTTAGTGGGTTGTGTTGTGATGGTGGTGTGGTTTTTTTTTTTTTTTTTTGTTAAAACTAGGATGTTTGAAAATAAACTGTCAGTCTCTATTTACAGCTGAACAAGTAGAAAATACAGGAGATTTTTAGGTTAAATTGTCAGTTAACAGAATTCAAAATAGAAAAAAATATGTACAGCGCTTGCTGGTTTATTACCTGCTGGGAAGAGAGTATCATTTCTAAATTTAGAGATACAGATATCTCTCTTTCAGGAAACACAGATTGACTGTAGACCATATTCAGGTGCTTTATCTTCCTGAACCCCCCCACCTTGCCTACCACAGCACATTTGCATCCTAGAGCATTAACTGTTAGGGGCCTGGTGCAATCCTAGGTATGCTGGTGTAAATCTCAGCATTCTGATGGAAATGTTCTGGATTTACCAATAGAGCTGGGTTTGCAGCCTCAACATCCAAGGCCTGGCAGGGTTTTGGAGCCAGGTGACCAGGACCAGATCCTCATTTGGAGACATCTGTGTTTCTTGAGGGAGCCCAGATACAAAAGCAATCCTCACTTTTACACCAAATTGCAGCCTCTTGCACACTTATTAAATTACTTGTCCCTGCCTGAATTTCCAAACCTCTTCTCCAAAGGCAGGAAGATCCTACATCAGTTCTTAGCAGTTTCATGATGCAAACTCAGGCACCTGAAGCAGACAGACAGTTTTCAGTGAAAATTCTCCTGCATCCATACCTGGCTCCCCCTATTTCTAAATTCAGATTTGCTGAACCTTAGCTAAATGAGTTCAAAAAACTTCCCACTCTCTGCAGGTAGCCAGAATAAAAGTACTGAGCTGTACTGGGACTAAGGCATTTCCTGACAGTATAAATGAGATTAGTCAGGAGTTCTCCCAGCTGTGAGTATCCAGCTCTTAAACACAATTAGGAGCCAGATTTGGACTCTTAACAGTCAGGTATTGCTTCTAACTCAACCTCTGGCTGCATTTCAAGCATGAACTTTCCCAAAAACACAAGAGAACAGATGCTATCCTACACTAATAAGTGCTTGATTTCTTGACGGATGCTCTGGGTAGTGAACAGCATCAGAGGAAAGTGAAGAAGAAAATAAAGAAACATAGCATGGAACATATATATTGGGCCAGGAATTGGCTGGAATAAATCTGAGCATCTCACAGTTGAGTGGAGCAATATTGGTGAGCCTTGACTGAGGATGTCTCTCTTTTAACACACAGAACAGTCTGCAACTGTGTTGGGAGAAAATCATAGACCCAGAAGGAAATAATCCTGTGCTCCATCAAGTCATGGAGGTCTTAGATACTCTCTGGAAAGCCCTGGCTTTGTCTGAATTCCTTCAGTTTTCCACCCAAAATGCTGACTTGTAAATTCTGGCCCAGTATTTCTCTTTCAGCTTCCACGTCTTTGGTAGAAAAAAGAGCCACTGCATGACAGCCAGGATGCAGTCCCATGGTCAGACTCATTCCATGGATAGAAAATTAATTCAGATGGGTCAAAGGCTCATTTTGGATGCAACAAAACTGCAACAAACTCCTTCCTTGGGCTTGTTTTGGGATTGCTGGTGTCCAGTGCTTGCTCTGCTATGGGTGATGGATTTTTCTGCAAGGCTCTGGGAGTCCGTGCCGTGGTGCTGCTCAGCTGTGCTTCTGCTCTGGTGGCTCCTGGGACTTTGCCATGAGTGCTGTGATGACAGAGATGTTTTTTTCTCAAAGCTCCAGCTCTTGAAATCTTATGAATAAGAGAACAATTTGGATTTCTTCCAAGCAAATTTCTAGCTCATGGTTACGGAGAAAACTTGAAGATCTGAAGCCTGCAGGCTAAGCAAAAATAAATATATATATATTTAGAGGGGAAAAAAAGGAAAGAAAGCATTTTAAATTAATTTCTTAACATCTCACACATCGCAGGGCCATGTCATGAGTCTCTGACTGCAGCTGTTGTCCACTGGAGCTTCACAGCCTGGTAAATGCCCCTATAAACTAAGATGCCTCTGCCTTTCTGCATGAGATGTTGCTGGGCCACTGCTGAGAGCAGATTCATGCATTTCCTGCTGAGTTTTGCCCCAGGCATGCTCCCAGATTACCTGGGGCATCCCTAAACACTGCTCCAAAGTCAGCAGTGCTCAATGCACCACTCCAGGAAGGGATGTTAGCCTGAGTTATTGTGTTCATTCTCCTTACAGGGTGCTCCCAAGGCCCTTCCCCTCTTCTCCACGGCTCCCAAGTGCACAGCTCCAGGCTGCAGCCCCTCTGGCCAGCCTGCTCCCAACAGCCCTGCCCCTCACTGACCTCCCTGTGACCAAGAGACACCAGCACATTTACTGTGACCGCCTTGTCAAAGGCCAGTGTCGGAGCCTGCCTGTTTGCAAGCTGTGAATTTTCTCCATGTTTATCCCCTGGTGGGGTTGTTTTGTGGGTTTATTGACTAAATAAGGGTATTGATTTGTTAAGAGCCTTTCTTCCTCCTTTCAGTGGGAAATATTGCTATCTCTTTCCTCTTCTCTGTACTCCAGGTGAGAAGTTCTTTTAGTGACACCATAAATTTCCATCTCTGCTTTACTCTGCTCTGTAAACAAGTGTTTGCCTGTCCACAGGGGTTAATTTGGTCATGTTAAGCGCTCTGCAGATCCCTCTTGGGCTCTGCACTCACAGACTTGCTCCAAAGGGGATCCCCATGCTCGCTGTGCAGGCACCCTCCATCACCCTCTGCATTTCTCCTGACGCCCATTGAGAGCTCCATCCACTCCACAGCTGCTTCAAGATCAGGGTGTTGCAACAGCCCACACCAAAGCAGTGTTCCCAAAAACAACTGATAGGGATTTCCACTGGGAAAAAGGATGACCTGTAGAGACTGTTTGAGGGCTAACACATGACAATCACTGTTAAGAATTAATGAAGATCATAAAACCATTCCCTCACATCTGTTTTATAAGGCAATACACTGGTTATGGCTTGCCATTGTCATGGAACACTTGGATGTGCTGGTGTCCATAAATGCAGAAGATTTTGCTTTCCAGAAATTCATGGTCTCTGAAAGGTTCCCAGGTTTTCTAGATGAGCTTAGCCTGGACTTAGTGAACCTCTCTTCCTAAGGAGAAAGTGCAGGTTTCAGGGAAAGTATACAGAAAAGTCATCTGTTTCCCAATTTTTCAGAGGTATCTCCAGTTGCCCATACATAGGTTTCATTTGCCTTTTATTTCCATTAAATCCATCTGAAGTCCCGGGCACAAGGGGGAAAAAGGAATAAGTGGTTTGGTTCACAGTGTATTTCCAGCTAGAGTAGGATCATCAGCATCTGGGTCAGATGAACTTCCTTAACCACACTGCTAGGGACCTTTCACTGTGATCCTCATTAGACTAATTCTTTCCTTCTTGAGATTATGCTCCAGCAGTGAAACAAACTATTTTAATCTCTTGGGATGCCGCAAGAGATTAGAGCAAGTTCCATTAATCTTTTCCTTGGCTTAACTGTGAGCTATAGTGGGCTTTAGAGGGCTGTGCTAGATCTGGACCAGCAGCAAGGCTGCTGGCTGGCTACTTGCACCAGCAGCAGGTCCTGCAGCCAGTCCCACGGGGCTGGATCCACCGTCCTCCCCTGGGCCGCACGATTTGAGCATCGTGGCATAAAGGAGATAATTTTCAGAGGATTGCAGCATTGCATGAGCCTGGGGAGTCAGCAGGGAGCAATACAACCCCAAGCCCATGCAATACTTGGGAAATTCACTCTTGTGTGCCCATATCCCTCAAAAGCCTCCTGAGCTGTCAGTGTTATGGATCATGGGGAGGCTGGTGGTGCCAAGGCACCATTGCAGCCACCAAAGGTCTTATGAAACTGTAGGAAACATAATCCCAGAAGGTGCTGTGTCAGTTTCACTATTTATACAGCAGCAGAGCTCCGTAGGCAATGGAAGCAGAGCTAGTGCAACACAGAGGCTGCACTACCTCTTGAGTATCAGCATCTTGGCCATGATCTGTGCTCCACTGATCAGAGGGAGAGGAGGGTGCTCTCGTCTTGGCAATGCCCAGACACAATCCAATGGCTCCATTCAGAGAGTCCCTGGGATAATGTCAGCACAGCACAGTGCACCATCATCAGATGAGAGGCATTGGAATTGAATGAAAATACCCTAGAAGAGGAAGGAGGTCTGGCCTGGGCATCAGGCTATGCTGTAGGAAACACTAGGGCTATATTTTAATGATTAGAGCAGGCAGAAATTCCAACACACTCCTGCAAAGTATTTATCCTCGAGTGTTCCATAGCAGGCACTCTACCAGGGCTGATTTGGACAGAGCCCAAATGCCTTTACACTAGAATTTGAATCAGTCACCCAAAGGTTTGAACCATCCAGTTGAGTGGCATAAAACACCGATTATGCAGCCAGCGATTTCCACCCCGCTGCCCCAGGAGAAACCCTGATGTCTGATCCCGTGGGTCACTGTGGGAAACAGCAGGTAAAAGCAAGCTCAGGAATACTGCCTGCAACAGCAACACAACATCTGCTGCACCAAACCTGCCTCTGGATGCTCGAGCCCGCTGCTGAGCTGACTTACTCCTGCCTTGCGCTGGTGTGAGAGATGAATCAGACCCTTGGTGTGCTCAGTGAACATATGTCCCAGCAGCTGCTGTGGAGCTCTGCTCGAACCCAGTTGTGCAAGCAGCAGGTTCAGCTGGGTTTCCTCAAACCCAGAGTGCCACAGAAGGCATTAATAGGCTGTTTGGGAAGCTCCTAGAGGATAACCGAACCACGAGCAATAAACAGCACCGCTTTACAAAGAACGAGTCACGCCAGACCAACTAGATAGCTTTTTTTTTTTTTTTTCTGGATCAAATTACAAAATTAGTGGATGAAAAGTCTTACAGAAGATGTAATGCATCCAGACTTCAGCAGAGCATTTGGTATTGATCCTTGCAAAATGCTACTTGAGAAACTCATCCGGGCTGCTTTAGACATGAGCAATAACAACAGTGCAGATTGAAAAGCATCAGCTGGGCTGTAAACAGAGAGGAGACACCAAGGGCCAGCAGCACTCTAATGTACAGGAGATGCAACACAGGGCCAGCCTTGGCTCAGCTCCACAGAAGTATGGGACATGGGGTGATGGGGACAGGGCAATTCAACCACAGATTGACCTGAAAGGACCCAAACGGGGACCTTCCTAAAAAAATATGTCCATAGGGGGTGGTGCCATCATTGTTGAAGCATTGGTCTCCTCTCTGCCTTGGAAAAAAGGTGATCCTGCCTCAGAGCTAATTTGGGCCTAAGACAAGAGATGGAGGCCACCAAGACTATTTTTGAAGCAGAGACTTGTTCATCCTGGCCAAATCCTCGCTGCAAAACCCATAATCCACCTCCTTTGGCCTCAGGACTGCTCTTTCAAATATATGTATTTTTAATGCTGTTTCATTTTTACAACAATTTCTGTAATGGGGACCACGGGCAGAGAAAACTTTGGGAGGTTTTGCTGCGAGTGTGAGAGGCAGCTGAGGCAGCCACGCTGGCTGGGGCTGACAGGGGTTGCTGGTTGGCCCTGGTGCAGTTTGGCAGCTGTCACATCTCCCCACCAGACAAGGCTGACCTCGAACCTGGGACCCTGTAGCAGGAAGCAAAACACATGTCTGGCACATGAGCTGTAGAAAAAAGGCCCACTTTTGTTGTCACCGGCAGAAAAACTGACACTTCCAGGAGGCTGACATCCTCCTGAGCATCCAGGCAGATCCGTGGTCACGAACCTGGGTTTTGGCATCTCAGCAACAGCGCCAGTCTTTCACACGAGGTGCTTTCACATGAAGCTTGCTACCCAGACTTTCATTGGAGGAGCAAATTGCAAAGCAGGGTTTGACTATCAATCCTTTGTAAGATCACTGTTCTTGCTCCCTTCTCTTATCCAACAAGGACAACCCTCCATAAAACCCCCCAGACAAATAAAGCTCATGTGGGAAGAAAACATTTTATCCACAAGCTTCTTAAGTGTTTACCCTCCTGCTCAACCTCAGATTAAACTTATGTCTCCATCCTGCTCACTCCCTTTTACCCTGCTCTTCCAGCCCATCTCCCAAACAGGAGCAGCCTGTCCTTGCATCCTACTCCAGCAACAAGTGCCCCAGCCACTGCTGATCTCACTCAAAGCCATCAAGTCATGTCTGATCATGCTATTAATCTGGTTATTTACCATGTATGTGCTTAAATCCTTTGATTGCTTCTGCACCTACAGAGATGTTGATATGCATGTTTCTAAAAAGGCAGGGGTAAAAAAAATCCAGTGCCTCGATCTTGGCACACAAGCACATTTAGCAGGTCAAGCACTCAACAACATCCACTCTTCATGCTGGAAGCCAGCAGCCAGGGCCAGGTTTTGCCAAGCTGGCGTGAGAGGGATGGCACCTCTTGGAGAGGAATGGCCGGGGAGAAGCAGCTGTGAGCTGGCACCACCTGGGTCCACCAGCCTCTCTGCAGACCTCCACCTGGAGGAGCCATCCCTGCATCCTCTGAGGCTTTTCAACTCCAAAAAGGTGTCCTTTATTTAATCCAGCTGTTGGAGGACCTCAATAAACCCCCAGTTCTCAACATTTCCCATCCTCATGGTCCTCAGGCATGTGCCAGCTCCTCATCTACCCAAATACCTTCTTTTCAGAGCCATTTTGTGTGGCTGCAGGGTTGCAGCACCCTTTGGACACCTGTCCATCCTAAAGCCAGGGGTCAGAGCAGCTGTGTCAGCCTTCCAGCAGCACCCTATCCCTTGAGGGGTCCATGTGGCACGCTGTGGTTCCTGCATCCTTCACGTGTGTGCTTTCCCTCTGCTGGCCAGCTCTCCCATCACTGGGACAGGCAAACATCAGATTGCTGGACCAGAGGCCGAGGGCAGCATGTGGGGACCAGGGAGGGCCAAATCAGGTTGTTTCCCTGATAAAACCTGGGAAGGATTATGGTCTCTTTAAGCCTGTCTCCACAGCCTTCCAGCTCCCCATGCGCTGACCCAGTCGTGTGCTGTATTAGAATTGTAGAGTAATAAATGAACAGTGGAGGGGTTTGTAATGATGATTAGGGACTGAAATTGGTTCAGATTTACAGTGTCACTCAGGAGCGGAGGCAGAGGGGGAAGGCATTCTGCGCGGCCTAATGGATCCATCAACTCGTTTTGGCTGCTCGGTGGGCCGCGCAGGGTCACCAGGCTTTCCGCTGGCAGCACAAAGCACTTCAATTTTGTTAGGAAATGTATCAATTTAANCATCTGCAAGTGGGTGGCTTTGGCAGCACTGACCCAAGGCAGCTCCTGAAAGGCACGGTTTGATCACAGCCTGATTGTTTCAGGGTCAAGGAAAGAAAAGGAAAGGAGAGGAGGAAAAAAAAAAAAACTAATGAATCTGGACTCAATTTTCCGCCACACTGCCTCTGCGAACTGTCGGAAACAATGTCTGCGGTCGGGGTGAAGGCAGCGCGGATAGGCTGCCCGCAAGCCGCGGAGACGCGCTGCCTCCCGCCAGCCACCGGCCAGGGCTGCCACTCTCCTAACAATGATGTCATTAAAGGTAAATTGGCCTCTATTTCAGCAGGATGATAGTGCTAATTGAGTGGGAAAATATAATATAGGGAGCTGTTGTCTGCAGTTAAAGGGAGGAGGGGGACAGATTAAATGGCCTACAATAGTGGGTGTCAGGCACGGCAGATGTTGCTTTCCGCTGATAACTGCGCTGACATATCTCGAGCTTGTCAAGGCTGAGGTTTTCAGAGAGACTTACAGCAAAAGGCAGCAGATGGCCCTCCTGAATGGGAATGAAGTGCTTAAACAGCCTGGCTGCTGAAGGCAGCTAGTTTGTAAATAGAGGAGTCGGAGGTGTCTTATTGATCCCGCTCGCCGGCCGGCAGCGCGGAGGAGCGGCGGGGCGCCCGCGGGATGGGGCTGCCAGCGGCGGTGGCTGCGCTGGTGACACGGCCGGGGCTGGCAGATGCTGCTGGATGGCAGCCCGGGGTGGCGGGGCCGAGCGGGGCTCCGTGCTGCCGATGCGTCGCCTTAAAAAGTCACAGATGTCAAACGGCAGGACAAAAGTCAGGGCGGTGTCCGAGCGAGAGGGTGGCGGGGCTCGGCCCGCGCGTGTCCCCGGCAGCTGCACGGTGCAGACTGAGAGCTCTGCCCCCAGAGCAGCCCGCCAGCAGCATCCACACCGAGGCCAGCCCATGGCAGACCCCATTTGCAACCCTGCTGGGCCACCGTGTGTAAAAAGCCCTGAGGTGAGCGCAGGTATTTCAAACACAGACAGACACCTCCTGGAAATGCGTGGCTGTGAGTGCAACACACCTGCTGCAAGGGGACGGTGTGAAACCACGATCAGTATTAACAGATTCTGCTGTCTCCAGCCACAAAAGGGCCTTGGTGCACGTCAGACTGACTGTGGGTACCCTCTCGGTGAGATGGAGTTTGGCTTGACCCCGTGAGTTGTGCCTCAGCTGCAGCGGGATGTGCTGGGAAGTGCTCTGGGCACCAGTTATACTGGAGAGTGTGGGACAGCACCCTGCACCTGGGATGTGCTGCATGCTGCAGGAACAAATCAGAAATGGCACAAAAATCACACACATGTTGGCGCTGTATAGATCAGTAATACACACTCAGCTATGCACTTTTGGCTACGCTGTCCATGCTACACTGAATTTTGGAGGATGTGAAGCAATGCTGTTATGGGTCCATAAGCATCACCCTTCTGTATCTGTCCTTTGGAAATCTTGCAAATACAACTTCCCAAGGCACCCACCAAAATGAAATGGCATATGCACGTGTCTCACTCTCAGGGCCAAAACCACACACACAGATCTTCTCCCTCCATGTATGAGACCATCATCAGCCTCTCAGCTGGGACACAGGGTCAGGAATGCCACACACATGGGCAGGAGCAGGCCTGGGTGCCATCCAGAAGACTCCAGAAGCCCTCCTCATCCAGGCCATCCCAATGCTGTTCTGTGTGTGCTAAGCCTTTCCCATGAGCCTGTCTAAATATAAACACACACACATGCGTGCTGTTATTAAATCTATCCAAACATGTAAGCAGGCTTCTCACAAAACCACATGGAGGCTGGCACCAACACTTACCTGCTTAGAAAATGACATAAATTGAGTCTGTATACACAAACACATACACTGACACAGCTGGGGGAACACACTGTTAATATCCACGTCGACAGAGGTTTACCACTGATGAGGTTACAGCCACACTCCCTCTCCCATACATCCTCACAAGCAAAATTCTCCAGCCTGGGATGGATTCTGCTCTCCCTGAATTCAGCAGGGCTGCTCTGGTTGGGAGTCCTTGGCATCAGAGTGGTTCAGACCCTGTTCTTGCTGTCTCTGCTGTCTTGCATGGATTTAAATTGAAGTTCAATTGTCATTTAGGGACATGACGAGCTCATATTCCCAGGTTGCCTAAAGCTGAATGAACCAGCACCAGCACCAAAACTCCCTACAGAGACCCAGCAAAGCATCAGGCCTGGAGACTGTCTGGGAACAGTCACCAAGAGCTTTGCACATTTCATAAGCATGTCCCACCTTCACCCT
This sequence comes from Thryothorus ludovicianus, assembly GCA_013397245.1. Taxonomy (NCBI): domain Eukaryota; kingdom Metazoa; phylum Chordata; class Aves; order Passeriformes; family Certhiidae; genus Thryothorus; species Thryothorus ludovicianus. Next base: position 281,143 of record VZTB01005860.1, on the reverse strand, counting down.
TTGTGACCAGTGGGACAACAACCACCCTGCAAAACAGGTCCCGTGGAGGGCAGGCAAGGGGTGGCCCTCAACCCTGCATGGGCTCCCCACTGTGCCCAGGCATCTGTTGTGTGCATGGAACAGGATGTTTCCTCCATGGGAAAACCTTCCTTTATCCCAGTGTGTTCTGCTGCGTGGGATCCAGGCAATACTGCACCACTCCTTGCTCTCTTCCACCAGCTCCAAGAACAAGCAGGACATGGAGCAAAGACCATTAAACTAAGGCATGAACCAGTTTAAGGCCATTTCTACTTTGAGGACTGCCAACAGCCACATAGATGGGAGTGATGTTTTACACAGACATCCAGTACCTCTCTCCACAGGCCCAAGCTTCTGCCCCCAGCTCACACCAGGGGCTGCAGGGGACGCATTTCATACAGCTCAGAAAGGGAGCACTGGCTACTGTCCAGAGCACCACTTGACCAGGGGAAGGTGGCAGTAAGACCTTGCTCTTAATCTGGGTCTAGAACAGTCTTTTTGGTACCTCCTGCATTCTCTGTCCTCAAGCACCTCACAGCAATTCCCTTCTCTCCCTGATGTGTCCCCTCTACATTTTCCTAGATCACATCCTCTCTTCACTCTGCCTGTTATCTCTTGACAGTTCATTTTCTCCCTGCTTTAATGCATTTTTGTCTTCCTTTCTGTTGTTTCAAAGTCACTGTTATTGGCACAAATCAGCAGCTTCTGGCCCTCTCAGGTCTCTCCTCTCCTCTCTTTGCTTCTCTGCTATCCACTTTCTCTCAATTTGTCCTTAAACTCCTGTTTCTCTGCTGCTCAGGCAGCTTGGTCACCTGCAGCTCTCCCACACCCTCACTCCAGAGCACCACTCACCCACAGGCAGGGCAGGCAGACAGCCTCAGCTCAATTTTGCCATGGCTTTGCCAGCAGTCAGGGATTTGGCTGCCACCCACCCTCGAGACGAGGTCCATAATTTCCCAGAGTAGGTTTGAACACACCATCAAAGCTCAAACACAAAACCAAACATGGGACAGACAGATGTTGAGCCACGACCTTCTGCTTCTCACCCAGTGCCCTGATTATCATATGATGTCTACAGGCCTCTGTAAACTGCTGCTGTCTGGTACCAGGAGCTCTCCTGCCTTCAGTGCAATGTGTTTGCAGCTCTCTCATCTCCACAAAGTTGATGTTCTCCCCTCAGTGTACTCCTGCCAAGTGGGAAATTACTGGAGTCCTGGATTTTGATCTGCTTCATGGCCATGCTGTTGCCCAGGAGAAGCCTCCAAATGCAAAAAGAGGGAGATATGCCTGGACAATAAAAGCTTTGACTACACCCAAATAACTCATGAGCCATTTTGGAAGCCTGCAGAACCTTCAGAGATGTGGGGAAACCATCTTGGACACCTTGACCACTTCAAACTCATTGGTCTGAGTGAACTTCCCCCATGGATCCTATGGGACCCTCTGTCCAGAGGATGGGGTGTCACCACCCCAGTTACACACTCAGGATAAAGAAACTCCCTCTGCAAGGAGGGAGAAGCTCCTTAATGGGTAGCCCCGCATTTACAGTAATCAAGAATGATTCAATTGACAGGTTTGTGTGGTGTTTGTTAATTTACTTGAGATTCATTCCTGGGAACAGCTGGCTGTATCCCAGCAGGACTGTGACTCTCACTAGCCCACCTGCTGCTAGACAGACGGGCTTTGGGTACAGTTGTAGTTAAAGTTTAGCAGGCAGACATTTCTGGCCATTAAAAATGGAAAAGTTCTTCAAAGATTCACATACAGAGAAGGTTTTGGAGGCAAAGACATTGGCTCTGGGCTTTGCTGAATGGCTTCTCTTGGTTTCCAGAGTGCTCAAGTTGCCAAGGTGCTTATTTTGTCATTTGAGCATTACCAGTTGAATTATCATGATCATGGTACAAAAAGAAGAACCCATGAAAAAGTCACTTAATATTCAATTGTAGGGTCTGTTTTGGAAGCTTTGTATAAGAAGTTTGACTCACAGGGCATTAGATAGCCAACCTCTCTGGATAATCAGGGGAATGGGCATCTACCTCCCTGCTTTGGAAACCTCTGACCAATCAATTTATACAACATTAATATTTGTCTTCCTTAAATTGACTATATTATTTTAAGAGATAATTACATTTTCTTTCTAGTGCCCATGTGGACACGAATCTTAAAGTGTATGATAAAAAGATGTATTAAAAAAATACAGAACTATTCCTCTGAAGAATCTTGTAAAAAATCGTAACTATGTTTCAACAAAATATATTCCTCATAGAGATGTCTCCCAGAAATTCCAAGAGGCGATGGGATGCTCAGAAAGGACCATTTGGCCCCACAGACACACAGGGTTTCTGGACCCTGTACCACAGCTCTCTTGGGAATTTAGGGGTCAGAATTGGATCTGTCTTCCCCAGTGAGCCCCCCTGGTTGCAATGTGGGATACTCAGAGCCCAGCCCAGCCCCTTCATGACCCTCATCTCCACACCACCAGTGATGGAGAAGTGCTGCATCCCACCACTGTCAGCAGTGCAGGTCCCAGTCCAGAACAAGGGTCAAACATCACCAAACCAGAGCAAAATGCCCACAATGCTTGGGGCAATCCCCACTGCTGGGCTTTCCTGTCATTAAACTATTGATTAGTTATTGATTAAAACATCTATTAATCTTTATAAACTATTTATAAGTGGAACTTTAACATAAAGTGTGACCTGTACAATATTGAAATAGAAATTGTGCTTAATATGGATTTTAAGTAAGTTAGATACATAAGTGAAACCCCACATCCCCTGTGCTTGCTGCGTGTCAGGTGTGGAGCATTCCACTCAGTTAAATACTTTGGGCTTTCCTTCAAGTCTCCACACTTTGATAAAAAAAGTAACAGCTTGAATGAAGCATCTGCCCTGACCCCTGTTGCACAGCTGCATTTGAAGGGCTGGTTGGCTCCCATCCTTGAGCAGCACATCCCAGCCTCACACCAAGCCCAGGGCCGGTGAGGCAGCTGCTGGAGGAGGTGATGGCAGCACTGGCTGTGGTCGTGAGCTCAAACCACCAGCACTGGCTGGCTAAAAATCAAACAAGGAGCTCACAACTGTGAGATCTCCGCCGACTCCATTTGTTACATGGCACATCCAGAGGGGGGTAACCAGCTTGCAATATATTAAATAATTAATCATTTAGATTGTGATGCTCTTAATGCTGCAGGCATTTCCCACTAAATGTGTGGCACAGGTGCAGGTGCCCTGCAGAGGGATCCTGCCTGAAAACTTTGGGGAACAAGGACAGAACAGACAGCCAGGCTGGAAGAGGTGTGTGCTCCAGGCTCGCAAGGCTTTCCTGATGACCCCACTTCTCTGTCCCCTGCATGTTTCCACATGTGTTGACAATAACCAAAAAGCACCACAGTGACTGGTACAGCTCAGTCGAAGGTGCTGCTGAACACAGGCTGGGCTGAGCCTGGCCTGGTTCATTTGTGCTAATGATGCTGTTCACCTCCAGCCTCTCCTCTGCCAGGATTTGCAGTGAGCACCTCTCTTTGCACCTATTTCATCAACTGCTTTTGAAGCTCTTGACATCACTTACTTCATGGCATTTGCGTCCTTGTTTCCAGCTGAGGGCTCAGGTGACGTGGCAGAGGAGATATTGCTGTTGCATATAGTTGCAACTAAAGGGTTTTCAATATTTACATTGCTGCTGTTCCTGTCCATTGTGGATCACAGCTGCCCTTTGAGAAATAGGTTCAGGAAGGGAAGGACATGGCCTGCTGCAATGGGGCTCTGCAGCCTGTCCTCTCCTGGAAATGCTGCAGCAGCTGAGGGGGGAAAAGGTATCTGGGTGGGACTGGTTGCACAACCTGAGGCAAATTGCAGTGCTCCAATTTTGGCACTTCAGTTTTCTCACCTAAGAAGGAGGATTTTGGGCAGTGCTGGGAAGGCCAAGTGCAGTTATGAGGATTGACAGGAGGTATGAGGGATGGAAAAAGACTTCATGCCAAGTCAGCTCCCCTCCATAACCTCGTGCCTCAGAAACACCCTGGGCTGCTGGTTGTTTCCAGCACAAATGGCAGAAGAGGCCCTTGTACCTCTGGCCCTGCCATGGCATGTAACAGATTTACTGGGTCACATTAATTTCTGAGTGGTTTTGGAGGGCACCCTGCGGGGATAATACCCTCACCCAGGAAATGGTTGTACTAAGAGAATAACGAAACCACAGGAGGAGCTGAGGCACTTTAAAATGTCCCCAGCACAGGGCTATGCCCCACATGCTGCTTTCCTGTTAATGATGCATCGGGAGCTCCTGCTCCACCAGCAAAGTGTCCAGCACACATTCAGACGCCTGGACACCTCTCCTCAGCAGTGTCCGACAGGATTATGCTCCTGTGCAACCACAAAAAAATGGGAGAAATCCTTCTCTGCCACAGAGATCTGCACTCTGCAGACCTAGGAGCAGGATTTGGCCTTGTGATTTCAGCTGATGTCTCATGAGCTGTGGGCTGAATAGGAACTGTAATTGGTGCAATTCTACATCTTCAAGGCTATTAGATCCTTGTAGCTCCCCATCATGCTGTGTTTGGAGTAAATAGAGAGTGTTTAGCCAAGCTGAGAGATCCTCTAATGGAACAGACAGTTCTTCCTCTCTTCATCTGCTTGTCCCCACAGCTTTGTTATTTAAAGTCAGG
>VZTB01005860.1:252789-276444 GCA_013397245.1 Thryothorus ludovicianus | reverse complement strand
AAATAAATGAAAAAAAATCAGTAGACAGGTTTGGTTTGGAAGCCGGAGGACAGGAAAAGTTAGAGATATTTATTTGACAGGGTCAAGGTTGCTGCTTTTCTTTTCTCTTTCCCCAGGTCCCATAGGTGTTAGACTGAGAGACATTTAATCGAGGGAGTAGCGGTTTCATATCTATAACAAAAATCAAATAATGCAAGATGATTTACTCCCCCTAGCAACCAGGGAGCTTACCCTTAGCAACCAGCCTAGCCTCAGGCAGCGGTGTAATCAGCTTGAAAATATTTCAATTATTGTGTTGATTTTAGTGGATTTGAGAAGCGCTGTGCGGAGAGACCAGGCACATTCTGCCCACGACCTGGAGAGGAAGATATTGATTTAAACAGGTGTCAGAAAGGAAAAGTGGAGTAAATTTAAATGCAATAGGAGAACAGCGCATTGAGTGTGGTTCAGTGTGGGGGTGACATTTTGCTCATCGCCTTGAATGAAAGTGACTCAACTGAACTAGAAATTTCACCTTGAAAATCATCTCCCATCGACACAATCAAGAGAAAGCCGTTCGCCATCTCTTCTCCCTGGCCGGGGGAAGGAGCGGGGGGGAACTGGCACCTGGGTTTCCAAGGCAGCTTTGGAGAAAGTAACTATCAGAGAAATATGGAATTAGCGTATCCCACTCGAGAAATTAGCCGAGTGGTGCTGGGGGAGAAGCGCAGGAGGTGGGAGGGAGAACGTCTGCAGAGGGTGGGATGCAGAATTCAGGAGCACCAAGCTACAAGGAGTGATGCCATCCTCAGACTCCAGGCTGCTTCTCCTGAAGTGAGGAGTTTGGGACCAGCACCAGACTGAGTTGCTGCCACTGGAGTCAGCAGGAGCAATGGCCCAGCCAGTCTTGGAGCTCAGACTGTGTTTCTCCTTGCATGGCATGGGTCAAGCCTTGCTCTCAGTAGCATCACCACTACCCCAAAAGCAGCACATTGGGGTGTCTCTGGTCATCTCCAGCCTCCACAGTGTAGTTTGTCCACGTTTAGCCATCTGATCTGGCACAAAAGAGGAAACCAAGTCCCGATCTCTAGGAAATTGTCCTATTCCTTTCCACCTTTTGCTGCCTGTCCCCCCACATGCATCAGATGCTCCCAGCAGAGCCCCAGCTTGGCCCCATGCTGCTCCCTCCTCTGCTGCTCCCACATTTTGTACTCATCAGGCACCTGCAGGAACAGCCTGTGTGCAGTTCAGCAGAAACCAGTGACATCTTTGTACACACAGCACTGTCGAGCTGTTTTCTGATGCAGCAGAAGTCTGTAGACAGTGTACTGATAATAGGGTTTCACCTGTTCCCAGTGAAGTGACAACTGACATGCCATGTTCTGATGAGCCTCTTTCCAGTAGGGTGACACCGTGCACAGAGTGCATTATAACCCTGGTCCTCCAGCCTGTGCTCAACACCAGCAATACCTGGAGCTGCAGCAGAGCTGAAACTTTTCCAATTCACAAGGAAGCTGTGATCCATGTGCCTCTGGCAGTCTGTGTGCAGGGCACTTCTCACCTGTTGCCCTGTGATGAGTGAGGGCTGTGCAGAGCAGGGATGCCCAGTGTGGGGATCGATACCTGGCACAGCTGAGCACAGATTTGTGCCTTGCCCTGGACACTGCTGCTGCATCCTGAGCTCTTCCTGCCCACAGCCATCCTTCCCATCAGCGAGGGAAACAGCCAAGGCAGGAGCAAGGGCTCTGCAGGGACAGTGGGGGACAAGGAGGGCTCCTTCTCACCAGAGCTTTTGGGAAGCCTGGCAGGTTGGAGCTGCCTTGGTTTCCTTCCTGTCGCCAGAGATTCCTTCTGCACTTGTCAAGTGACCAAGGCGAATCACTTTTGTTTGAGATGGTTCACACTTCTCTGGGTTCAATTTCAAAGTGGCATTTTTAGAGCTTATCACATGCCATTTATAAATGTATCAGTGCCTGCTCAAAAGCTCGGTGGAAAGAGGAATGCTGCATCCCTCATCCGTTTGACAAGAACACAAGCCCTGCACAATCTTCAGACAGCAAAGGGCACTGCCTTATCTCTGGCTAGTAAAGGGTGTATCTTGACATTGCTGCAATCACCCTCATGGTGTAAGAAGAGCAAAAAACAGCCTTTTTCCTGGATTTTGAACCATTTTGAAGCTTTTCTCTTTGCTACAAACCAAACCGATTCCTGGATCATAGCTGTTAGAACAGACTCCTCCAGCTAAAATGGGCTTTGAACTGCAATTGTGGCAATCCCACTCCATACTCACACACCCAATTTTGCCTTACTGTAGATAAAAGGTGGGTTATTCAACTGCCACAGGGGAAGGGGCTGTACATTTATCCCAGGGAAAGAACCCCCCACAGGCAGCTGCTACCAAGCAGCCACCGTGTTACAAACATCAGCTTTAGCTTTTCCTCACAGTCAGTTTCCAGCAAATCCTGAAAAGGAGAACGGCACCCAAAACATCTTCCTTTGGCTTATTTAGGGACTCAAAACGACCAGAGGACAGCTGAGATAACACCCACTGCAACCAAAAAATGAAGCAAGGCCGAGGAGGAGACAACAGTGATGTGTCTGGGGGAGATGCTGTGCAGATACACAGCCAAACACTCCCACACCACCAGGACCAGCTCGGTAAGAGTGCACATTTTAACCTCATTGACTCACCCCAGGCAGGCAGGATCCTTCCCTCACCGCTCCCAGCAGCGCCAGCAGAGCCTGTTTGATGTGCTGACCTGCCCTCCACAAGCATCTTACACTCTCTATCTTTGTTGGATTGGGAGGGAAAGAAAAAAATTCAGATTATTTTTAAGCCCATTTGCTGCCTTGCCCTGAAATGTGCAGTCTCTTCCCTGGAACGTACCTTCAGTGTAATCCTCTCTTTACCAGGGTCTGTAGTCGCTCATTCACGCGTTCCTCTGCCTTCCCTCATTATAACCTGTTGCTCGTCAGAAACCCTAGCAGCTTAAACTGGACTGCTTCTTTGCTTGATAACAGTAATCAGGGCTTTAGCAGGCAGCTTTGCAGAATCAGCCTGCCCTGCACCCCTCCCACTCCCAATTTTCTGATGGATAGGTGATCACTCAGGGGAAAAAAAATGGTACATGCTCACCTGGAGCGCAGAACAATTTGCATTTTGGGGGGTGGTTACTGAAAATGAGGTATTTAGGTGCTGCCACATAAGATTTCCAAGGGAATTCCTCACTTAAATTTCCAGCAATGTTGTCCTGGCATTTTGCCTTGTTAGTATCTGTAGAGTTATTAAAAGTCAATAACCAGATCAGAGTAGGTAAATACATGGGGGCATCTCCTGCCATTGATTTTTGGGCAGAATACCCTCTGAAATCAATGGAGAGCTTTGCTTAAAAACCAATGGCATGGTAAGGGCCACATTTCTTAAACAGAAAGCAGCACAAATCCAATATGAGTTCATCTACCAGTTCTGTCTCCAAAACCTCATATTTTTGTCTTCTCAATCCCATTTTCCTGCAGTACAATCCAAGTAATTCCCACTGACTTCTCATCAAAAATAAAGTCTTATTTTCTATGGCTGTTCTTTGAAGGGAATTAGGCAGTTGCTGTTATTGTGAATTTGGTGATACAGATCCAGAGATTCAGGTTATTCTGCCTTTTGCCTTTGCACTGCTGAGGACACTCAGTCTGTATGAGTGACAGATCAATTCATTCACTTTTTGAAACTTTTTTGCCTTGAATATTAAAAGCTTCAGTTTAGTAATGATGGTATCGAGCCAGTCAGTGTTTGTAATTGAAATCAGAAACTGAAATAGGAAATGCATCATCCAGCTAAACTGTATTTACAACACAGTGCCAACACTTTAAAGTGCAGTGGCCATCCTAAATCACACAGCCTTCCTCAACTACCCAGCAGCTTAGGGATCAGGCACTGCTCTAACTCTGGACCCCATCCAAGGCCTCTGGAAGTCAGCTGGTGGCTTTTTTTGATCTGGCAGGTGCCTGAGAGTCACTCTAAGTCTCTTCCCTGTGTTACCTTAGCACACAGTGCTTCCTTTCTCTGGCCAGTTTCCCTAAGCTGCCATGGGCAATCACAGCTTTCCTCAAGTCTGAATCACTGCTCACATTTTTGGCTTGAAAAACAGCATAATAATCCCTTTTATGTTTTTTTGGTTTTTTTCAAACTTCCCAAGCAAGGATAAAGCTGGAGACCCATTTCTCAGTCCTGCAGCATCTCTGCTCCTGAGGCTGCCAGCTCCTGCACCCCCATTGCAAACACTGCTGCAGATCTGCTTTGCAACAGAAACTTTTCAGGTGGAAGCAGACCTTTGGGCGTGACACTAAGATTTAGACTTACAAAATTCAGGAGAGGTGGCATCCATCCTCCTCACGGGTGCTGGCCCCCGTGTCTGCTGCAGTGCTGAGTGAAGCAGCTGGGCAGGGGAAAACCAGACAGGTCAGCGCAGCCACCAGCTAAACAATTTTGTTTGGAACAAGGAAGAGGTCTTTATCCCCTTAGATGGGTTGCAGTTTTTTCAGATATGAGGTTGAGATATATCTGAGATACAGAGGGTTCATTCTCCTCCTGATCTCCTGATCATGATCCCAGGCTACACCTGGAGGGGAAATCCACCGAGGAGCTGAGATACCAACCTGGTGCATCCATCCTGCTGGAGCTCTCCTGCCACATCTTCCCAGCCTAAGTGCCTGTGCCAGGGAGACTCAGCCAGCTCAGGTGTGCTCACTTGCATTAGACCTCTAGTTCCTTTCCTGGGAATGAATTTTGTGGCAGCTGCCAAGCAGGATCCACTTAAGCTTGGTGCTAAAGGCAATCTGCACATTCCGCTTCTCTCCTGGAAAAGGTCTGTACGTGGAGCAGAGAGGAACAGCAGGAACTTTCATCTCAAACGTGCAGAAAGCACAAAATCAGCATCCTCCCCTGCAATCCCTCCCTCCTCCAAGAGAGCACGGCGGTCTTCAGGGGAAGGAAAATACAGAAACCACAAGCTGGAGCCTTGGGCACGGCCAAAGGAAGCTGGTGGAAATATTCCAGCTAGGAAATAGATCGAGCCAAGCCATAAAATGCTTCACTCAGACACATTCCCTGACAGCACTGGGGGCCCCCTGCTCTATATCCCACACTGCCAGACTTGCCACATATAAAATCAAGGAAAGTGACCACAAGCATAAAAAAGAGTTATGTCCTGCCACAGTGCATTCTGAGCACTCCAACAGCCCAGCACCACAAGGAGAAACAGGGTTTGTCCCCATTTCCTTCAGGAAGAGGTTTCAACCAGCAAAAATCCCACATTACAGCCATGGCAGAAGTGGCCACTACACAGTGAAAGGAGCCCAGGGGCCTTGTCACAGAGGAAAATCTTCAGGAGAGCTCTTTGTTCATCAGTTGCAGAGTCTTGCCAAGGATGTCTGGCTCACCTTGCTTTCCAGTTGTGGGTATTGTGTTTCCAGTTTTTGAAGGGTTTGGGTGTTGGGGAACCCCATCCACGTTCCCTCTGGTCTCTGGAATTGTGCTCTCATCCACTGCTTCTCTGGATGAGAAGCACAATTTTTCTTCCTGGCTTCCCACCAAGAGTAGGGGGGTTCCCTGGGGTGTGATAGGAAGCTGGGACAAATCTAGCTTCACCTTTGTGGTTTATGGATGGCAGGGGCATCTCTGTGGCATTTCCAACTGGCCTAAACTATCCTAGGGAAAACGTCCCAGCAACAGCTGGAAAAACTGGAAGGGTTCTGTACAGATTCAAACTCAGACTCAAAAAAGGAAAAGAACACACCCCAAAAAAAACCCCACAAACCCACATCTGTTGGTTTCAAATGATAAATGTACCCATCAAGGACCTTTCTGCAGTTCTGTGTTTACAATACATGTCCCTGTTCATGCTGTAGCTGGAGCAAAGCATGAGAGGCAGGATTGAACACAGTGATGACCTTACAAAATCCAAGATGAGAACATTTTTGCAGTTATGTGTCACCACCAGACCTTTCCAAATAACTGATATGTCTCAGACCACTCGTGTACACACCTGAAGCTGCTCAGAAATAAGCCCTTGCTGCCTTTTTTCTACAGACACACCATCATTTCAGAACGTAAAAATAAAGCACCCAAAGCTCCAGAAACTCTTATTGCAAATAATCTCACTGCCAGAAGAAAGGCAGCGTGGGGTTTATCAGAAAACTGCGTTCATGTGTAGGACCTTTAACATCTTCAGATGAAGGCAATCACTCTACAAAGAACAGCAAGCCTTTGGTGTGAGAAGGAATTCAGCTTCACCACAGCACCTCAGCAGCCTGCCCAATGATGCAAAACTGAAAACACTCTGTTCACAGAGTTTCCAGCTGCTTCTGCTGAGGTTTTCCTTGTTTCAGAAAGGAATTTGAGATCATTCAATGAAAGAAAGAACCATGTCTCCTTCAGGTCCTGTAGAAATTTAGCAAGGAAGAGAGAAACTTTTTTAACCTGAAGAATTTAGGAAATGAAGGCCATTTCTGGCAGAGCTATGCCACAGGATCCAGGAAGCATCCACCTCCTGTGTGTTGGTATGAAGTTTAAAAAATAATCAGTCCTCACAGGTGGATCAAACCCAGACATTCTCCTGCAGCCATCAGGAAAATAACACTTTGTTTTCTTAGGAACCAGATGTTCCCCACACAGCAAACACTCCAAATTTATGACAGCTATGTCAGACTCTGCAGACCTGTAATGGTCTTTGGTCAGAGGGAACACAGAGCAAACAGAAAATATACAGGAGGAAGGAGAGGGGGGGAAAAAAAAGCTTCATTCCACATCCTCAGCTGTGGAAATGTATTTGGAGTGAGCGTTGGAGGCTGCAGCTCCTAGAGGAGGCTGCGCTGTCTCTCACTGGAAATGAGACTGAAATTATGTTCCACGTCAGCTGTCAAGTAATGGTTTTGAAACCTTAAACAGAGAATACATTTGCGGCTATTAGCATGGTATGGTCATGGTTTGTATTTGAAGGTGAAAACAGTTTGTAAGGAGAGAAAGAAAACGTTAATTCCATTCATCTTGAAAGTTACTTTAACTTTTCAAAATGCTACGGTAAATTTTGAAAGTTTAAAATTAGTTTCAAGATGAATAGAATTAATGAGTGAATTAGAACTGGTGCAAAATTGCAATAAATAATATTCAAAACCTTTTAATAATCTTTGCAATGATTAAAATGAATGGATTTTTTTTTTTTTGCTATAAAACTGGAGCTCTTTTAAGTATAAATTGTGATAATGACTCGAGAATTTCCAGCATCAGGTTTTTCCATTACATCTCAGCCTCCACAGTTGATCTAAGGCTTAAAGAATAACATTCAAGCCTCACTTTCTAATGATGAGGTGTTTGACACAGAAAGCAATCCTAATAGAGGAGGCTGCCTGCCCTGATTGCTGCCAAGTAGAGCTGACAGAGACAAAGAAACATTTTTCTACTGAGTCTCTTAACAAAACCTCCTCCTCAGACCTGGGACTGTGAGTGATGAGCAGGGATCCTGTTGTGAGAAGCACTTGGCAGATCAGACCTGTGTTTGTAATTCTGACAGCGTTTGGTTTAAGTCTTGCTTTTAACAAAAAAAAAAGGGAAAAAGAAAAAAAAAGCACAAAAATATAGGACAAGATTTTCAGTAATGCTGAGTGGTGAAACACTAATACAATTAGCTCAGTTATAATAGTTTGTGGTACCTCAGGTTTGGTTCAACACAGGAAAACCTTCCTCAGAAACCAGGTTTGGAAAATTTAAAACTTCTTTACCCCAATATCACTCTACTGCACATTTTTCCCTGTTGTTGCCCCTCTGGCCTCTTGTGCCAGTTTTTCACAGCAGCTGCAGGGTAGCAGATGCCCTGGGCTGGCCACTGCTTGGGCTGACCCCTGCTCCCCTCCTGAGACCATCCTTTCCCTGTGGCAGGAAGGTCAGGCTGGAGCCTGCTCTCTCCAAAGAGAGACCTGCCTTCTCTCTGGTTCCTCAGTTTCCAGAAGGAAGGAGAGTTTGACCTGCCAGCAGCCTCCAGCAGCATCCCCCAAACCAGCAGCTTTCCCCTGAGGGTCACTGCTGCCCAGGGAACACAGCATCCCCCAAACCAGCAGCTTTCCCCTGAGGGTCACTGCTGCCCAGGGAACAGAGCATCCCCCAAACCAGCAGCTTTCCCTGAGGATCACTGCTCCCCAGGGAACACAGCACGGCCCCTCTCCCACCCCTCTGCTGCCTTTGCTCAGTGAGTGATGCTGCCTGGCAGAGACCACAACTCCTGGGCATCCAGCACTCTCTAATGAGCTTCTCTGTGGTGCTGAGATTCATTTCCAAGATCCATCACATCTCCGTGGCTGGTTTCTCCTGCTCTCCCCAGCAAGACGGCGCAGGCTCCTCCCTAAATCCTCCACTTTCTGCTTAATCAATCATCCTTCCATTATAGCAAAATACGATCTTCTTGCTTGGCTTCCAGCTCTGCTTCCCCTCTGCAGATGTGAGGGTGCAGCCTGAACTGTGCTTTCTTTATTTCTTAGTTTTGCATGAGAGCCCATAATCCACTGAGAAGTAGTTTGTAATAATTCTGCATGGGAGACGCCTCCCATCATAAATTGTGTTGTATTAACTTCCTGGGCACTCCTGAGCTGGCAGCCAGGCAGGGGAAGGACAGAGCCTTCCAGGTGTATTTATTTCCCCAGCCAGGACAGCTCGTAATCGCAGACAAACTGTTTGTCCTTGACTCCTGTCTCGGCAAAGGAAGACTGAACTTCCCACAACACGATCCATATCACATCAGATTTGATATATTTCATAACAGCCTTTTATTGTCCTGTCTTTGTTCATTTATTTATCAATCTGACACTTTGCTAGATACGTCGCTGTCTTTCTTTTTATTCACCTGTCATTATCTCCTGCTCACATGTTATAATACTCAACTTTTTTATGTATATTAAACATAAAAAGGCTCTTGGCCTGTGCCTTTCCGCTGTGGATTTTCTCTGTTGCACTTAAATAGCAATAGAGCGGGTGCTTTGCAAATCCTTTCTGACTTTTAGTGATATAAATCGTCGCTGCTTGGAGCTTCCAGCCTGCCTTGGAGCTCTGAAAGGCTCCTCTGCCACACGTGTCTGCACAGCCCGAGTCACGCCTGTGCTGCTCTCGGGACCAGGTCTGTGGGGAGGGAACTCAGGAGCGGAGCAGAAGAGCCCCATAAACACCCAGGCACCGTAAATAAACATTTACCGGCTTTCCATGATCTAACCCGCTGCGTTAGCCTGCGGTAAATCCCGCGGGAGGGACTCCGAGGGGTTTTCCCCACCACAAATCCCAGGAGCTGAGAGGCGGAGAAGGCGCTGCCGTGCCTGGCGTGGCTCGCTGGGTCTCAGGTGCACAGCTCAGCTTAATCCTTCAGAAGGAAAGTTGGCTTGCAACTTAGAGCCAAATAAAATCATGCTCTGCTTTTCCCCGAGCGTTTCACAAAAGCGGTTCGATTACTCCATCCTGAATTTTTACTGCCATCAGAGAAACAACTAAAAATATTTAACTTGTTTGTTAAAATATTTAACGTGGTTTTGACAGTTCACCAGCTGTTTAAAAGTAGCTGAAAAGGATGGCAAAAGCTGTTGCTGAGTTTAATAAATATGTGTGTGTGTAATGTTTGTTATCTGAGAAGTACATTTAGATGTCTGCTTAGGTTAGTATCACATATGCTAGAACACATGTTCCTTTTCTGGTACACATCTATAATTGTGCCCATTTATCTTATTGCAGTTTAAAGTACCAACAGGATAAATAAAGGCACTGTCTATTCTACTTTGAGAAAGAGACAGACCAGGCTATTTAAGTCAGTGAGAAAATATAAAACGCTGCAGATAAAAACTTTCAAGAGTGGGGAAAATTACTTTTTAAAATAGCACAATCAAGGACATCTTTGCTGTGGAAAGATTTTAGTCAGAAGGAAGCAATTCAAAAGCTTCTACAAAATGGATATGTGCAGAGAACAGTGGCAGAAACAGGGAGGCATTTTGCCTGTGTCCTTTTTTCCAGTAATCTCTAGGCATTTATTTTCCATGTCTTTTAAAATAAAATGCTCTTACAGATTTATTTTCCCATGGCATAGGATCCAAGCACGAGTAAGGGATGCTGGTGCTGCAGGTGAGGGTGAGGAAGGGGTGGAGGAAGCACAGGTAGGGCTAAACCTGCAGCATGGCATGAACCAGGCTCAACCAACACAGCAGGATAGGTGCCTCAAGCCAGAGCACAAATGACATTCACACAGCAATGCCAGCTGAGGATGCCTGCACAGATCAGGGCTGGCACCCACCTGCACACAGCCTCACTCAGGGTCAGGAGAAACCTTCCAGGATTTGGCCTTTCTCCACATTTGTGTGGCCTTTGTCAAACACGAGGCAGGAAGATCTGCTGGACCAAGTCCATAAGCATCCTGAAGACAAACAGAATGAGGATGCAAGTCTGGATCTTTCAAAGTAAATGTCCTTCAAATTACACCTACCCCAGACTGAACTCTCACACCTGGTTCCTCCAACCACTCACTATTAGCCCTGATGTGAAAGCAAACAATCAGCTCCCACTAAAGCCAGAAATTACTGTCCCAGCCCTTGACACCCAGCCACGATGTGCAGAGAGAGGAAATAAAACAGCTCAGGAATCCAGCACTTTGCAGCTTGGATTTGTGAAAGCAATGATAAATTTAAAAGGATTTAGGGAAACTCTAATTGCAGGAATCAGTCTTGAGAGACAGAGCGGGACTCACAGACTTCTTTGATGTTCAATTCATAAAAGTCCTCAAATTACAGGAGGAGAATCACTTTGCAGCTTGGAACAAACTGACAGTCCAGAAATACACTGAAAACCAGTCACTGAGCTCCAGTGAGCTGCAAAGACAAACTGCCAGGGGCAAAATGAACATTAAAACCAAGATCACCACACACATATAAAATGTGTTCTGAAGGAGAAGCCAGAGTTTGATCACATTTGTGACTGGACACAAGAGCTCATCAACCAGCCTGGTGGCACTGGATTTTCTGGGGTGATTTTTTTTTTGTGTGTGTGTCTCTTGTTCTTGTAGATAAGGCTGATAGAGGGAGCCTTGGTGGGACAGCTGAAGCCACTGAGATTTCCCAGTTCTGGTGTAAACTATTTGAAATTAAACAGAAATGCCAGTGAAGGGGTTTAGGGTGCTGATTTGTCAACCTGAGGTGAACTGTGATGGTTGTTTTTAAACATCTCACCTAACCACAATTTAGGAGAGTAAAATGGATGAAATGGACAGTGAAGAGCTAGTTGCTGGATCTGCTTAAGAATTATAATGTCTTCACAATCCTTTCTTACCTAAAGAGATCAAAAAAAGATCAAGTGTAACATGAAGGTTATTTTCACCACACACAGAGGCAGCATCAGTCAATTCAAGAGCCATTCTGGAGCACTCTATGTGCTCTAAGAGCATCAAAGCCATTTTATGTGGAATAAAACATGATCCTGCAGGAGCTTCTTGCAGCCTGAGTTACGCACCAAACCCAGATGACAATTCAAACAGCACTGGGAAAAGTCATCCTGAAGTGAGGTTTGAATTCCTGGGTGCGGCAGGAGCTGGAAGCTGAGGAATGCTCCTAAATCACCCGTGTGTTATGGATCATCACAAACACATCGCTGGAAACCTTGCAAATGACAAGAGGCTCAAATGAGGACTCTATCCTGCAAAGC
Source organism: Thryothorus ludovicianus (assembly GCA_013397245.1). Classification (NCBI taxonomy): domain Eukaryota; kingdom Metazoa; phylum Chordata; class Aves; order Passeriformes; family Certhiidae; genus Thryothorus; species Thryothorus ludovicianus. Next base: position 264,755 of record VZTB01005860.1, on the reverse strand, counting down.
AGAGTGTGGTGCCAGCACCACAGCAATTTAGTTGCCTTGCCAGAGCAAACCACCTTGTGAGAGAGAGCCCTGGAGCTGCCAAGAGAAGAGCAGCTCCTGGAGACGTGGGGATGGGCGAGAGGCGGCTGCGCCCAGAGCGCTGCGGGAGGCTTCAGCTCCTTCCAAAACGAGCTAAAAGGAGAGATGGGCTTATCAAGTACGTTATTTTTAGGAGGAAGAGAAAAGCTCCCGGTGCCTCCAGCTGTCTCCAAGGCTTTGGGGGGATGCAGCGAGGCCAGGGTTTGCTCTGGGGGTCTGCAGGTGCCTGCTCAGGAGCAGAGGGGAAGGAGGAGGGAGCAGAGGGGGGCGGGAAGGAGAAGGAAATTGTGCCATGTCCTTCTCCTATGCCAAAAAAACGAGAAGAAACTATAAACCCCCTGTTTTCAGAATATAAAAAGGTTGTGGAAATAGGACTCCAAGGGCTCTGCAAATGATTATGCTAATTAGATCCAGGGCTATTCAATAGCTCTGAAGTGATGCTCAGGAATTTTGAACTACAGTTTTTAGTGTGATTACAGATCATATTAAAATTCTATTAGCCTTCACCTAAGTTGCAAATAAGTAGGATGGAATAAGGGGTTCATACTTTCTTCAACCCAAATACTTTTAATGTAGCAGGTATTTTAGAGTAAAAACATCCCTCTTTTTGAAATTAAAAGAAGCTTTATATATGCAATTACACAGAGTGAAACTACAAACAGTGAAATTTTGAAAGATTACTGATTCTTCCACATGGGCCCAAGTTCTGAGTGTTGTTGTAAAACAGTATTTGTAATTGTTTTAGCCTTGCTACACAGTATAATTGAGACACTCAGCAGAGAAAACTTGATAGCAAAATCTCTTTTTGTTTCTGCCTAGCAAATGATAAATTGTTAATGACCACCTGTTACAATGTTAATGAAAGTGAGATCTGTATGTAAATAAAGAAAATTTAATAACTTAACAAGGTGGATTAAAATTCCCAACCTGCTCCTTGCTAATCTAATGCCAAACACCAAATAGTTGCTATCTAAGCAGGAAACTAGTTAATGTATTCACCTCCATGTACTTTTCAAACTATAATTAATATTTTAAAAATTTATAAAACCAAAATCATAGGTTTGATTGTAACAAACAAAATATCTGCCTTTAATCTACTACAAAAGGTTGATGCAAATCCCCTTAAACGATACTAAAATGTAAACCACAAGGCAGCACTGAGGAATTGATTATGTTTAACTTCTTTTGCATTTGTCCTAATCACATTCCTTATAATTGTATTTAAAATTACTCCAAAACAGTTGATTGGTAATTCTGTAGCACAGAAGAAATATGGAATGAGAACACTGTTTCCTTGGAAGAAAAAAAAGTCTTGTAATAAATAACTTTCAAGGTATGTCCTCTGGACATTGGGTGAATATTAACACTTGACAAATGGACATTTGTTGGTTTAAACTAAAGTGAAAGTTATTGAAAGGGAAGAAGTGAGGCTCTTACTTCTTGGAGAAGGAACTCACTTTCAGGTGTTTTTTCTCTTCTCCAAACCCCACATAGGGTGTTAGAGCACTGCCTTTCTCCCCCTTCCTCCTGACTTACACCCCACCAAGCCCACCCCAATGGTTTGTGGGGCAGCTCTGGAGGGTTGGGGCTGCTGGTGGAGCCCCACTTTAACCCCAGCACTGCAGGTGTGGCTTCAGGGGACTCCTGGAGGTCCTGGACCCAAGCCCCTGCCCCAAGCAAGGTTAGCTTCAAGCCTAGACCAGGTTTCTCAAAATCCCAAGGGTGGGGACTCCACAGCCTCTCTGGGATGCTGTGTCAGGGCTGCACCATTCTCCTAGGGAAATGTTGGAAGCTGGGGGCTTTCTCCTTAAAACCAGAAGGAATTTCCCACTGCTGGTCACCCCCTGCTCTCCTATTGAGCAGCTCTAGCAGGGAGGTGGAGGGAGGGAAGGTGCATCTTCCACCATGGCCACACACCCAGTTTGTCCATAAAACCAGTTGATACCTGACTTCTTCCTACCTTCCCACCTTTTGTGTCCCTGGCTCCAATACTTTCTTCCAGTTTTAGAAAGCTGACCTGAAACACAGAGAACAAGGGGTTTTGCCAACCCTCCAGTGTAAGCCCTGGACCTTCTCCTTCAGCTGCTCTGAATTTGGAGACCTGGACACAAATGTGGATGCTGCCAGCCCATGACCACTTGTGATGGGCGTGATCAGCATCATCCCACATCAAAGCAAACACTGTCCTTGTCCATGGGAATGTGAGCCCCAGAGGAAATTCCTAAATAACTATTCCTAAAAAGAAAAGAATTTTTGGAGAATATGCATGCATACTCTGTCCTTTAATTGGGAAGCACTTCACGGGTCTGCACTTAATCAAGATGGATACCTCATTAGGACATCTCCCAGGGAACCAGTTTAGCCTAACAACAGCAAATCGCAACACTGCTGCTTAATTGGGACAATTTTTGTAAAGTCTCCTCTTAATGGAGACATATTGGGCCAGTGCCAGGAGTTAAGTGGTGTTAAATGAAATAGGTGCAAAACTCCAACTTCCTGTCTTTTTATATAAAGATTGTCAACTAAGAATGTAAATAAATAAAGGCTAAGTATTTAAGAGTAGGGACTTGGAGTTTCCAGGTTTTTTGGTTGCGTAGAGTGCTGTAAAGAAATGTGAGTTTCTTGGGTCCATGCTTAACCCAAGCTCCACTTGTAGCCTCGATGAGCAGAAGTGTTTCTCCTGTCATGCTTGGACAGCACAAAGCATCTCTGACTCCTGATGTTTGGTGGAATATTCTGGGTTTGCTTACCATGAGCAAGATAAAGCATTACCCTCTACTTCAGCCTTCTGTAGAGGTGTCTGTAAAACCATAAGGGCAGACCTATAGAGGAGCCAATGCCTTAATCCTGAGGCCCTGGAAACACAAGCCAAGGTTCCCAGTGGAGCATCCCAGATGTGCAATCACATTCATTTCTATGTTCCTGCCATTCAAGGACCTTTGTGCCCTGACTTTGGGTCATAAATATAAAATTTCTGCCTAAATGACACAGAGAAACTACAAAATTATACATTCATGCCTGTAGTGGGAAACCTGCCCTCACTTCCATGAAGTCAGGTCTCTCCCACTGACAGGATATTGCACAATCTGCCTTGAGCAGAGCAAGGTGTGCATCCCAGCATGGTGTGGTGGGAAGGCTGGTCAGGTGGGTGAGGCCCTTGCTGGACAATCTGGGCATCCCTGGTTTTGGCAAGAACCATGGCAGAGGGGTCAATATCTGCTTACCTGCCCATGCTTTATTCCTGGGACCTGCTCCCACAGGAGACAGAGTCCTCCTTCTCTCAGGTTCCCTCCCTACACACAGAGAGCTGAAATCTTGTTCTCTTCCCCATTTTTCTTTGGAAGAGCAGCTGCTGGGGCAGCACGGTGCTGTTCAGTACAGGGTTAGCTTCTGGGCAAGGCTGCTGATAAATAAAGTAATCAAACTAATGGCAGGTACTTTCCCAAAATCACTCGAGGCAGCAGCAGCCACCAGTACGCTGGGAACGGACACCCAGAGCATCTTCCAGAACATAAAAAACAAGCTCCCTTCAAAAAACCTCTCTCATGATGTCTTAGATCCCCTTAGATATTTCTGAGTGTTAACATTAACTGATGAACCAGCCTGAGAGGCATCAAAGGAGGTTTTTTTCCTCCCTTCGTCATTAAGAGAAGCTGTTTTACAAGTAGCTGAGCAATTTGAAGGATATAAGAGGTGTGCAAAAATTGTCTCTTTAAGACATTGACTCAGTAACCTGTAAAAGATGTTAGTTAAATACATTTCCTTGGGACTCCTACAGTCTTTGACTGAAAGTGTTTTGTACATAAACAAATAACAACGCTCCTTCCATCCATTAAAACCCACCAGGCACTTTAATACATCACAGCGTAACCATTTAGCTCAGTCATTTTTCATTGTTTGACCTCACTTTTAATTAGAGACTAAATTATTAATGCCATTTGATAGGAGACAAACTACTTGGGAGTGCTGCTGTTCTCTAGGCCAGCTCTCAGGAACTACACACTCAGATTTTGTATGTTTCAAATAAAACATAAGTGGCCAGAAGAAAAACAATTTACATTTACAGCTCCTACAAACCCAGCATCCATCAAGAGTTTGGTGCTTAGAAAAAAACCTCATGTGGTGTTATCAGAAGACTTTAAAAAATCAGCAAGAAAATATAAAGTTCCCCCAGAGAGAAACTCCCTGGAGATTTTCCAAGAAGTTCATGAGCTCTGGAAAAGTAGTTGCCAGATCCTGTAATCAAAACGCCCAGGACTGTTTAAAGAAGTTAGCAGTGTATTTTTCCCTGCACAGCTTTGATGTAGAGGCTCCTAAGGAGGGAAGATGAGCCCACAGAAACAGGAAAGCTGGATGTGATTTAGAGCCAGAGAGCGAGAGGGCACGGCTGCAGCACAGACCCAGAGTCTGAGCCAGCTCAGCTGACACCAGCAGCCCCTGAACTGTTCCCAAGCGGGCCAGGTCAGGCTGGAACTTGTCCCTCACCAGGGCATTTGACCCCTTGTAAGCACTGGCATGGGTTCCCCAGTCCTGGCACTTTCTCTCTGAGGGCACAGAGCTCTGTAAAGGCAGGTTCTGTAACACCAGGGCAAGCACCACACCCTGCTCACGGAGAGGGAGACCTGTTGTGAGGCCCTCCTGCTGGAAAATAAACACCAGGCTTGCTGTCATTGATGTGCAGGAGATGAGAAATCTGGGATCCTCGGGAGTGCAGAAGGGACTGGGTTTGGCCTCCCTTCCTAACAGAGAGCCTGAGGCCAGGCCTTTTCCTTCCTATTAAAGCCAAGCCCAGGTGACCCCCTAAAAAACACTTGGCCCTGCTGGGTTTGATAAATGTGCCTGTTGAACTCACTGAGGGGTGTGTTCAGCCATTATCTCTTTTATTTGGGGTTTTTAGTGTTTCCCAGAGTACAAGCTTAGGAATCTCACCGAGCAGCCACCCATCCCTGCACTGCCAGCAGACCCACGTCTGTCCTTTGAGGGCTCTGAGGAGCACAGGGCTGCCTGGAGCTGGCGAGGGGGTCACACCACAATAAGGTGTTAGAAAAAAACATACCAAAACCTTTCAAACACTGCAGCTCTGGAAGGCTGATAAGGAACTGGGGACACATTGAGGCAACGATTTCTCCAGCAAGGTTCATCGTCAGCAAGATCCCTTGCTGTGTTAGACAACTGTTCAGCTGTTTTCCTCACAACTGTGGTATTGTCAAACAAGGATGTAAGTTTGCTGTGCTGCTGCTGACAGGCAAAGCCATCAGCCCTTCCCTCTCCCAGCTCTGTCACCTTCAGGTGCTCTGAAAAACCCTTTCTGCTCTGCCCTGCTGCAGGTGGGTGGCAGGAGCTCAGTGTCCCTCATACACCGAGGGAGTGAGGCTCTCCTCGGCTGTAACAGCANTAAGTTTGCTGTGCTGCTGCTGACAGGCAAAGCCATCAGCTTTCCCTCTCCCAGCTCTGTCACCTTCAGGTGCTCTGAAAAACCCTTCCTGGCTCTGCTCTGCTGCAGGTGGGTGGCAGGACCTCGGTGTCCCTCACACACCAAGGGAGTGAGGCTCTCCTTGGCTGTAACAGCGTTTGCTGCCTCTACCAAAGACACAACATAACAATGTTTCTGCCAATTTGATGAATTTATCATCAATTTATCTCCACGTCATTCTTTAAAAACAGAGCAAGAAATCAGTTTTTCAGCTGGACTTGTCTTTCTGCAAAGGATGAGGCCTGCAAAGCCCATTTGTTTGGACTCAGCTTTCCCCTGGTAGAAATATGAAGAGTCTTGTGTCCTGTTGTTCTGCTCAAGCCATGAAGATTCAAGTTCTTTGCCATTCAAACTCAGGCTACAAAAATTCACTAAGTTAGATCTTAGCCTGCAATGCTCTTGCTGTCAAGTCAGAATGTAGTTTTATTTCTTAGACATGTGTCTTTTTCTGTTTCAGTAGGTTTCAAGCAGTTATTTTCACTTACTCTTAAGACACAGAAAAATTGCTGTTTCTTCTCCCCTCTACCCTAAAAATGACATAATCTCCCCTGTATGCTTTCAGTGTAAAATAACCAAGTGCATATGAGGACTAATGGCCCTAAAGGAGCTGGCTAGATCTACTCACTCAATAATCCATGCTTTCAAAAGGGCTGATTTCACAGTTACAGAGACACCCCTGAGCAGTTTTGCTGCGAGAGCGAGCACTCGTAGCATCTCCTCTTCTCTCGATATGCTTCAGCAGCTCCCTCTAATGTCAGTGGGGACCCCCGTGTACAGCTCCAAGAAAATTAGACAGCATCAGACCACATCCTGCCCTCAGAGGCACATCCACAGCTTCCAGTGGAGGTAATGAGACCATCACGGCATCCCAAGGGATGGAAGCTGGTTGGGAGGATGAGGATGCTCCTGGGACCCAGCACGTCCATCTCACCCTGAGCTCCATCTGCAGACAGGGTGATGCATCCATGCAAGATGGATGTTGCATGGGATGGATGCTGCATGGGAGGGACCCCAGGGATGGAAGCCACATCTTCTTCACCAGCTCTGGTCCTGATGCCAGGAGGGAGAGCTGTAGGACAGAGCATAAAGCATCCAGAGTCCTTGAACGAACCCCCCATTCACATTCATTTCTAATCTGCTGATGCCCTATGTCCAGCAGTCAGTATTTTAAATTGTTATTAAATGTCTTTGGGGGGATTATAATTTGTATGCCTGATTATACAACGGATATACCTATCTATCTCGTGGTATCACAAATAGCCATACCATAATGATGATTGAAATATATAATCCCCCCAAAGATGGTCAGAACAATTTAAACTTCCCTCTGCTTAATTAAGAGAGTTAGGGGATTAGGTACATGAATTAAATGGAGGGGAAGGTTTGGTTTGTGTTTTTAAAACCCGATGGAGTCACAGGGAACTGGTGAGGGAGAAGTTAGGCTGCCTTGTCCATCCTTCTACTGTCTCAGACAGATCTGCCTTTCTGTCTGCCTGCCTGACACTGGGAGTTTCCCTCCTTCCATGAGGATAGGAGGAATGTCTCTTCCTTTCCATTTTTCAACCTTCCAACACCTCCAGTGTCTTCTTGTTGCCTTCTAGGGAAAACTCCTCAGCACGCAGCCTCATTCCATCACAGGTCCCATCCCTGTGACCGCAGAGTGCTCGTGGTTTGTATTGTTGAGATACTCAGAGCTCTACCTGGCTGTCCCAGCCCACAGCGTCCTGCTACCTCCAGCCCCTCTCCCAAGCACGAAGTGACAACAGTTCCATCACCTCTGGGTGACCATGAGGTTTATCTGGGTGAGCTCCAAAGCCCCGTGCACAGAGGAGAAACACTTAAGAAGTTTTAAAAAAAACAAGCCCACCTCTCCCAAGTTTCCCTTCCTTCAGGAGATCTCGGGCTTGCCAATACTCTGCCAAGCAGAGGTGATCTGTTTGTCTTCTTCATGCTGACAATAAATCCAATCACACCTTGGATGGGTAAATAGAATCAATTGAGTCCCTGCAGCACCGTCCTCCCCTCGGCTGGGCACCAGCCCCCCTCTCCCTCATCAGCCATGCTAACAGGGAAAACCGGGCGGATTTCACTCCCCGATTTACCTGCTGATTACAGAGCCATCTTTGTCATTAGGGGTAAATTAATCAAGAGAGGTGAATGTTTTCGACAAGCTGCACTGTTTACTTCAAAAAAGCAGAAACAAAATTAGTGCAATGCAGGGAGAGCCAGACACTTGCTGGGCAGAGCAAAGGAGCCCAATCCGCTGGGAAGCAAAATCACTGAGTTGTTATTGCTGACTCCGAGCACAGCTTGGGGACAAGGATCCCTGAGCAGGCAGAGAGCTCCGTGGGGTGCCAGGGAAGGACTCCCTGCACTCCTTCTCCTGGTCCCTTGCTGCCAAAACCCCCTGCCAAGGAAAACCAGGGCTGTCATGCACAAGTACCAGGGCAGCTTTGACATCCTGATGCTCTCCTTTCTCCACTGACACAGGTCAGGCTGGGATGTTCCCAGCTCCTTTGCACACTTTAGGCACCCCTAGGAAGGGTCCTTCACTCCAGTCCTTGCCAAACATTTTAGCCTGGGAAAAAGGCACAGGGACTTTTGCAGCCATCCATAACTCTCTTGGTGGGTCTGACCAGATGTAGCTGAACCATTGTCTAGTTAAGAGGAAAAGATCAACCCAGATTTAAGAGGCAGCAAGGCCTCCATAACTCTTCCTTGAAGCACAGCCTGGCTGGATTTATGCTCTGCACTGTGGCAGCAGGAAACAGATACAACTCCTAGTGATGGTGCTGCTCCTTCTGAGAGGGAGGCTCCCACCCCAGCCCTTCACAGGAAAGTTTTGGGGCCACACCTGAACTTCGGGCAGGGTGTCCCAAGATGTTGCATGTGGCTCCTGGTTCAGATCTGCGGGGCCTCTGGCAGGGAAGATATTTTTTCCCCCTTTCTTCTCCTTTTCCTTTATGTCTTTGAAATCTTGTCAGTATATCAACACACTTGATAAGGGCAGTGTTGTAGTTACACTTCTTTAATTAAGTGAATAATTAAAAAGAAGTTGATCATCAATTAGTTAATTAAATAATTAATCCATTTTACTTTCATACCCTTTTTTGTTAATCACTGTGGCTTCGGTAATGAGCCTCCTATGGGTTGCTAGGCAACCGCCTCCTCGTTTAAACAATCAGCAGCTGCCGCCCGTCAGGCCCGTGTGAAGGGATGCGCGGGCCCGGGGCTCGGGGGCGCGCCCCTTGTGGGGCCGCAGGTTCGAGCCCCGCCTCCGGCGCGACCCCCACCCCAGCAGCTGCCTCGGGAACCGGCGGGGAAAGCGGGAATCGTCCCCCAAAAGCCGCCGGGAAACCAACCTCCGTGCGCTCTGCCGGGGCCCGGGCCGCAAGGACGGAGGAAGGCGCTACCCGGCAGCAGGGAGGAGGGAGAGGGATGCGGTGCCGCTCCCGACGGGCGCCGGTAGCGCTGGCACGGCTTCCCTCGTCCGTACCCGGTGCCTTCCTGGGGGGCACAGCCAGCCCTCGCCTCTCAGCGACCACCCCGTGCCTCAGTTTCTCCGGGAGAGCGATGTCCTTCGGCAGATGGTGCCTGCCCCGTGGGTGTCAATGGAGGGGGCCAGAGCTCCCCTGTGGCAGGCGGCAGCTCCCCTTCCCTCTGCTCTACCTCCTTATTCTCCCAAGTTCTGGTTTAATTTTTGGTTTTAATTTTTTCTCTTTTTTTCTCTCTATCTTATTTTTTTCCTTTTTTCCCCTCCCTCCTCTGTTGCCAATTGTTTCTCTGCCCCGGGGCCAACCTGTAAATGAGATGTTACATCTGCACCGAGCTAAGTAAACACTTTATAAATGAATAAATAAGTGAATAAATAACGAAATAGTAATATCCGAGCCGAGCGGAGCCAGGCGCGACGGCTCGACCGGGGAAAGTGGGGAGGCTGGACCGTGGGGACCGGGCGAGATCCCCGGCACCCAGGGCTCCAAACCGCTCAGATCCCGGGGGGATTCGAGCCGGCTTTCCCGGCGTGTCCCCCTTGGCAGAACAGTGCCAGCGTCCTGTCCTTCCCCGCGTCCCCATCCGGCTCTGTCCCGGGAGGGGCCGGGGCTCGGCAGCCCCTCCTGGGCTCCGTCCGCACCGCCCGGCCCGGGCTGAACTTTGTAATTATAATGGATAACGAGAACAAAGGCAAGAAGCACTCATTGAGTAACTGATATCAATTATGGAAGCAGGCTTTTGAGCCTGGAATAAATGATAGGGGAATTGGCCTGAGAGGGAGTGGGAACAGACATGTTATTATTTACGCCAGATTAAGAAAAGTATCCAATTTGCTGGTCATCTCCTTCCGCTGGGAATCGGCATCAATTTTATTATTGTTCCTCAGATTTTAATATTCTCTAAATGAATTAAGATCGAGCTAGGTAGTTAGTCAATAGTTTAATGCAATTAATTAACTTCCCATCGCTTGGTTATCTCTGTTCGGGCCCCTATTCTCTGGCCGGCCCCATTGCTGGGCAGCAGTTTGGGATAAATAAGGACGCAGGCTCGGCTCGGAGCCGGGCTCCGTGTGTCTGTGTGTGTGTGTGTGTCTGTGTGTGTTGACTCTTTGGTGTCTAGATTTTTTCCACTGTTCCGTGCATTGTACAACATAACTAGAACTGAAGCAGTACATTTCTTCAAACAATGCCTCCCCGATTCCATTTGTAATGGAATTGGAGGGAGAAAATGTAATTGTGTGTTAAACATGAGGCAGCCATACATGAAGATAAGCAGGGCTGAGTGACTGGATATGGAAATCCAGCGCGGGGACTAGATACTGGAGGTCTATTTTGGAGTTAAATGGCTCATAAAAATAGGAGGCTGGGGTTTATTTATTTATTTATTTGCCCGAATATCTACCTATAGGGCTGCGCATGTGGAGCTGCGTTTTGGGGAAAGGGAGGGGAGAAATGCAGAGGGAAAGAGTGAGGGGCTGATGGTGGGGTGGCCGCTGCTCGGGGAAGGGGACAGGGAAAAGGCGAGCAGCCAGCCCGTGGCTCAGGGCTTCCTGCCCGGGGACCCCCGCCCGGGCTCCCCGCTCTGGGATGTATCCCTCGGAGCCAACCCCTCTCGGAGCAACTTCTGTGGCCCAGGTCAGGACAAGTGAGATCGGGGTTTTTCCCTCGTGGTTTGAGGCACCCGCCGGAGCGGAGGGGCCGGGGGCTAAGCCCCGCAGCGCTCCGGGGGCTCGCAGGGTGGGGGACACACAGGAGCCCCGGGGGACACACAGGGGCCCCAGCGATGCCACAGGGAGCGGGAGCCTCCCTGTACGGGCGGAGCCACCCCGAGGTCCCTGCGGACCCCGTCCCCCCAGGGCTCTCCGTCCTGTCCCGCCCTCGGCCAGGCTGGCAGAGCCTTCCCGGGGGGGGCCGCTGGCCGAGGCCGCCCCTTCCCCGCCGGACATCTGGGAACGTCGTTAGGGCCGCTCCGCTCAGGAAGTTTTTCACACTTCACGTCTCATTAACCGCAGGTCTCGGATTCCTTGGGAAAGGGGGACAGGCGGGAGGGCGGCCGCTGGCCCGACGAGGGGGGGGGACGCAACTGATGGGAGAAGCTCGGGGGGCCCGGGGAACCCCGCAACCCCCCGCAACCCCCCGGGGCCGAGCTCCATCGCGCTGAGCCCCTGCGTGGCCACTCTGCCCCGGCCGTCGAGGCGACCCCGGGAGGGATTTGGGGCAGGGAGAGAGGCAGACGCGGCAGGGGGGACCCCTGGAATAGCTGTAGGAACCCCCCCCGCACCGCCGGGACGGGGCCCAGCCCCCAGTGCGAAAGGACCTGGGCTCCCCTTCCCTCCTCCGCACCCCGCAGGGCCGCCCCGAGGGGCCGCAGCTGAAATCACAGCCCCTTCTCTTCCCGGGGGCTCGGCGGCCCAGCCTCTGTGGGATGCAGCCTTCTGGGGAGGGCGAGGACCTCCCCAGCATCTTAAATGTTTAAAAAGGGTTTGTTCTGTACTTACAGTGAGCGAAATTAAAAAGAAACAGTAAAATATTTGAAAATGAAGTGCATTATGTTTAATAAATATAAAATGAACAAAGGCTGCTATATTGCCAGCAATATCATTTCTTGCCCAGGGGCATTAATAAAGACTGAAAGGTTTGGAAAAAACAATATTTTCTATTAAAATTCTACGGTGCGTTTCAATATTAAAAGGATAGGTGATGAATTTTCAGTGTTACTCAGACGGGGTCAGCGACTAATTTCATTTCTTTCTGGTCAGCATTCTGTCGATAATTAATCAAAAGCAGAGTTTCTTAATGAAACACTTTTCATAAGGTGATAATTAGCAGGAAAGACGCGGAGTGCAGACAGTCACTGGTAGCTGTCTAATAACCAGAATGAAATCAGGGCTGGGTCCAGGGAGTTAAGCAAGAGCTAAAAA